>CM026897.1:91938389-92051273 GCA_015227895.2 Colaptes auratus
AAAGGAAGAAGGAAGGAAAGAAAGAGAGTCAAAGGCCTGTCAACTGTGCAAGGAGCATTCCTGCACTGCAGGGCAGGGTGGGTGGTCCCCTTTGGAAGCTGCTCTGGTGTCAGCACAAACCGCCAGAGAATAGATTAGCGATGTTTGTGTGCGCAAACACACCCGTCTTGGGGACGGCCTTTTGAAAGCAGGCTAGCCGAGGGGCTTTTACCCGTGTGTTGAATCACTTTGAACACAGGTTCCTCACCAGCTGCCAGTCCAGGGGGACCTGCTGCTCTCACAGCTCATCCACTCTCTGTTAGGAATGCAGGCGGCGTTTTAAGCCGGGATGGATCCATTCCCCTTTCATACGCAGGGAAACAGAGGCACAAACCCCACCCCAAACAAAGAAAAAGGTATAAATTCTGGGATGTGTGAGATGAAGTGTCTTTAAAAAAAAAGAGAGAGAGCAGTAAGTAATTTGTCCATCTTCACTAGCAAGATGGAAAGCAAAAGCCAAGTCCTTTTGCAGTAGGTAGAAAAAACCTGAACTGCATTATAGGAAGTTCCATGTAATCAGAAGGACATTGGGGGTGACAGAACGCTGGAACAGGTTGCCCAGGGGGATTGTGGAGTCTCCCTCTCTGAAGATATTCAACACCCACCTGGATGAGTTCCTGTGTGATCTGGTATAGGCGATCCTGCTCTGGCAGGGGGGTTGGACTGGATGATCATAGAATCAATAAGGCTGGAAAAGACATCAGAGATCAAGTCCAACCTGTCACCCAACATCTCATGACTAACTGAACCATGGCACCAAGTGCCACATCCAATCCCTTTTTGAACACCTTCAGGGACGGTGGCTCCACCACCTCCCTGGGCAGCCTTTTCCAGGTCCCTTCCAGCCCCTAATGTTGATTCTGTGTGGTTTGCTCTACCAAAGCTGAAGTGCTTTCCTCTTCTTTGGAAAATAGCTGTTCACTTTTGTATCCAATACAAAACGTTTTAGCACACAAAACGTTTTAATCTCTTCCCTGTAACTGTGAGACCTGCAGCTGAAGTGAAGGAAATCCCTAGCTGTTTTATACAGCTGCATGAATGAAAAACAAAGCAAAACAAAGCAAAACAAAACAAAACAAAGCAAAACAAAGCAAAGCAAAGCAAAACAAAACAAAACAAAGCAAAACAAAACAAAGCAAAACAAAACAAAACAAAACAAAACAAAAGCAAAACAAAGAAAAACAAAACAAAGTAAAACAAAAGGAAAACAAAACAAAGGAAAACAAAACAAAACTAACCAACCAACAACAAAGCACCACACAATGCATTAAAAAGAAGCTACAAACCCGAAGATGCTCAGCTTAAAGTTAGGGGAAGGGTTTGTTTAAGTGGGGATTGTACGACCTGACGACAAATAGCTCAGCCGGAGCCCACTGATTAGGAATTCACGGTAAGGGTTTGTAGCCTTAAAGTTCGTCGCCCCATTAGCGCCGAGGCGGTTGCGGAGCAGGAACAGGAGCACCCTCTAGTGGTCATTAGTGGTTATTAGCAGGGATAATTAATGACGCCGTTTAAAGCGAGCTCGTCGAGCTGCTGCTCCATGTCGCTTGCAGAACATCCAGAAAGTTCATTAAAATAGGGCAGGTGGAGACGCTGGATGTTCCTCACCTACATGCACTAAGCCATGTGGCTCAGTTGGTAGCACCTAAGACTCTTACTGGGAAGGTCGAGAGTTCAAGCCTGCAGTGGGCAGGAGTGTTCTCTCTGGGGAGCAATGTCCTTTCACTTGGTGCCATGGTCTAGTCATGGGGTTTGTGGAGACAGGTTGGACTCGATGATCTTTGAGGTCTCTTCCAACCTTTGTGATACTGAACTCAAGCTACATCAGCCCAGCCTTACACCAGGTTTTGCCTTGCTTGTTCACCCCAAACGCTGTGAATTTACCACAATGTTGAAAGATTTTTCTGTAGAATCGCAGTATAGTTTTGGTTGGGAAAGGTTTTAACATCACTGGCTACTTGGGGAGTGAGCTAACCTGGTAGCAGAAGCTGTGTTGCTGTGCATGCCACCAAAATGTGGTGGCACAGCAAGGATTTTAGGCTCAGGAATCAAGGCTGGCTCAAAGATGTCACCTAGTTTGTGCTGTGCAAGTGCTGGCACCTTATATCTGACAGTACCATTATCATTTTCTATTCCATCAAGATCCAGCTGAAATATGATCACTGAGTCCAACCATTACCCAATTCTAGCAAGTCTGGGGCTAAACCATGTCCCTCAGCATCACATTTTGCATCTTTCCTATCCCAGGGATGGGAATTCAACCACCTCCTATTGCAGCAGTTGAGAACAGTTTTGGTGAAGAATTTTCTTCTAATATCCAATCTAAACCTGGTTCAACTTGAGGCCATTTCCTCTTGTCCTGTCACTTGTCAGGGAGAAAAGACCAACACTCACCCAATATTAATTCACTTGGTCACGTGAAACTTGCTTTCTTGCCATGTCTTATCTTTCCCAAAGTCATTTCTTACCTTTCCCAAAGTCATTTCTTACCTTTCCCAAAGTCATTTCTCACATCTACACACTGCAGCAAACTTCTATGCAACACAAAATCATCTTCACTCAGGCAGACTCCTGGCTGCCAAGGTCCTCCCACAGAACACCCCTTCTCTTGGGTTATGAGGCAAATCCCAGAGGACCACCACACCATGATCAGTGGTGCACTTCCGTGGTAGCAGGTGACAAGAACTTTACTTACTAATTTAATCATGCCATATATTGATTAAATTAAGACCAGTGTGATACTAATATGACATGACAAACTCTCATGCTGTGGTGTGCACCTAGGAGGTATGTTTGGAGCTTGCTGGCTCCTTGGAATTCAAGCTGCTCTTCCTAATCTTTTGCTTCTGGTAGGACTGAAGCCATCCTTCCCTCACCTTTGGCAGTTTGTGATGCTGTTACCTCCTGCTTAGCATAACTAAAGGTAACTTTGACTGAAGCTGCCATAATCACTCATACATAAAGCTGGTGGTGAATGGAGTTAAATCCAGAGGGTGGCTGGTCACCTGTGGTGTTCCCCAGGGCTCACTGCTGGGACCAGTTCTCTTCAGCATCCTTAACAATGATCTGGATGAGGAAAGTTTGCAGATGACTATAAAACTGAGTGGGACTGTTGATCTGCTGAGGCTCTGCACAAGGATCTGGACAGGCTGGATGGATTGGTCAAGGTGAATTGTATGAGGTTTAACAGAGCCAGGTGCTGGGTCCTGCACTGGCGTCACAACAGCCCCATGCAATGCTCAAGACTTGCAGCATAGGGCTGCAAAGCTGCCCAGCAGAAAGGGACTTAGGGTTGCTGGTTGGCAGGTGGCTGAAGATAAGCCAGCAGTGTGCCCAGGTGGCCAAGAAGGCAAACAGCATCCTGGCTTGGATCAGCAAAGTGTGGCCAGCTGGAGCAGGGAAAGGGTCATGCCCCTGTACTCAGCACTGGTGAGGCTGCACTTTGACTCCTGGGTTCAGTTTGGGGCCCCTCACTATCAGGAGGACATTGAGGGGCTGGAGCTTGTCCAGAGAAGGGCAAAAAAGCTGGTGAAGGGTCTGGAGAACAGGGCTGGTGAGGAGCAGCTGAGGGAACTGAGGTTGTTCACTGTGAAAAAGAGGAGGCTGAGGGGAGACCTCATTGCTCTCTACAACTCCCTGAAAGGAATGTAGTGAGGTGAGAGTTGGTCTCTTCTCCTAGCTAGCAAGCAATAGGATGAGAGGAAATGGCCTGAAATTGCACCGGGGGAGGTTCAGGTTGGGTACTAGGAAGAATTTCTTTACAGAAAGAGTGGTCAGGGATTGGAATATGTTGCCCATGGGGCTGGTAAAGTCACCTTCTCTGGAGGTCAAGAAACATGTGGACATGGCACTGCAGAACATGGTGTGATGTCCATGGTGGTGTTAGTTTGATGGTTGGGCTCAATGACCTTAGAGGTCTTTTCCTAATTGAACAATTCTATGATTCTGTGATTCTAACCCAGCACCTATGTTCTGTGCCTGGTGTAATGTTTAGTGGTTACCAGATACTAATTTCTGTATTATCCTATAGCAAGTTCAATGTGTAGCTGCCTTTAAACAGTTATGATTAAATGGGTTGTTGGCATATTCCATGACTGCTTCAAAGAGCTGCAGCAGATCTGCACAGATCTGTAAATCATTGCTTCCTTTATGGGTAGCCAAATTGCTTTCTCCTTGAGGGGTCACCTCTAATGTGCAGCTGCACATCAATTCCATTCTCCACCATAGTGCCCACTAAGGTCTCCAGCATGGTCTCTGCCATTTCTTGGTGTCCCTCCTGAGGGTTTCCTTGACAGTTTTGAAACCCCAAATAGTGGAATTTTCCTGAGATCATTGTTGTCCTGGACTGAGCACAGTGAAGAACAGCAGAGCTGGTGTAGAGTCTGGAGCACAGGTCTGATGAGGAGTGGCTGAAAGAACTGGGGTTGTGCACCCTGGAGTTAAGGAGGCTGAGGGGAGACCTCGTTGCTCTCTACAACTCCCTGAAAGGAGGTTGGAGCCAGCTGGGTGTTGGTCTCTTCTTCCAAGTAATAAGCAATAGAATGAGAGGAAACAACCTAGAGTTGTGTCAGGGGATGTCAAGGTTGGACATCAGGAAGATGTTCTTCACTGAAAGGGTGGTTAAGCATTGAAATAGGCTGCCCGGGGAAGTGGTCAGTCTCTTCTCTCTAGTAACAAGGGATAGGACAAGAGGAAATGGCCTCAAGTTGGCCCAGGGGAGGTTTAGGTTGGTCATTAGAAGAAACTTCTTCACTGAAAGGGCTCTCAAGCACTGGAACAGGCTGCCCAGGGAGCAGCCTGGTTGTATGCCTATCTCTGGAGGTGCCTAAAGAAGCAGAGATGTGGTGCTGAGGCACATGGCTCAGCACCAGACTTGGTAGAGTTAGATAATGGTTGGACTCAATGGTCTTAAAGGTCCTTTCCAACTCAGACTACTATATTCTATTTTCCTATCCTATTCCATCCCATTCCATGATATTCCATCCTATCTATCCTATCCTATCCTATCCTATCCTATCCTATCCTGCCGTGTCCTGCTCTCTCCTCTCCTCTCCTCTCCTCTCCTCTCCTCTCCTCTCCTCTCCTCTCCTCTCCTCTCCTCTCCTCTCCTCTCCTCTCCTCTCCTCTCCTCTCCTCTCCTCTCCTCTCCTCTCCTCTCCTCTCCTCTCCTCTCCTCTCCTCTCCTCTCCTCTCCTCTCCTCTCCTCTCCTCTCCTCTCCTCTCCTCTCCTCTCCCCTCCTCTCCTCTCCTCTCCTCTCCTCTCCTCTCCTCTCCTCTCCTCTCCTCTCCTCTCCTCTCCTCTCCTCTCCTCACAAAATGAAATGATGAAAGTAAAAAAGGGAAGTATTTAAATTACCAGGGTACCCGGGCAGAAAAGGAGGCTGTGCATTCGCAGCGCTAAAACGTTCCAGAAGACAACTCCTGCGGACAACAGGGGGGGATAGAGGGACGGATTCAGGAAACAAAGGAACTGGGACACAGCATTCCAGTGCTTTTGATTCTATCTTAGAATCACAGAATGGTTCGGGTTGCCAGGGACCTGTACAGGTCATCCAGTCCGACCCCCCCGCAGTCAGCAGGGACATTCTCCCCTAGATCAGGCTGCCCAGAGCCCTGTAGAGCCCGAACTTGAATACCTCCACACATGGGGCTTCAACTACCTGCCTGGGCAACCTGTTGCAGTGTTCCACCACCCTCATGGTAAAGAACTGCCTCCTAACATCCAATCTAAATCTACTCTTCTCTAATTTCAAACCATTGCCCCACATCCTATCACTTCAGGCCTATGGAAGCAGTCCCTCTGCAGCCTTCTTGTAGACCCCCTTCATGTATCAGGAGGCTGCTATTAGGGTTCTCTGGAGCCTTCTCTTCTCCAGGATGAACAACCCCAGTTCCCTCAGCCTGTCCTTGTAGCACAGCTGCTCCAGCCCCCTGATTATCCTCATGCCCCCCCTCCCGGACCTGCTCCATCACGTCCATGTCCTTCTTGTGAGCAACTACATTGCTCAGAGAACAGATGGATTGCCTAGTGCAGATGAACAGTCCAAATCTATGGATATTTGAGGTCTTTTTTATAGCTCTTTCAGACTTTGACAGGTATCAAGGTAAAAGGTAATGAATCCATTAGATGTTCCTGAGACTTCACCAGTTCTGCTTTTTTTTTTTTGCTTTAAAAGAAAAGAAAAGGAAGGGGAAAAAAGAAAAGAAAATGAAAGAAAAGAATAAAGGGGGGGGAGAAAGAATAAAGAAAAATATAAAAGAAAAATAGGAGAAAAATAAAATTAAAGAAGATAATAAAGGGGGGGAAAGGAAAAAAAGGAAGAAAAGGAAAAAAGAAAAGGAAAAAAGAAAACTAAAAAGGACAAAAATAGGAAAATAAAAAAGGGAAAGGAAAGGAAAGGAAAGGAAAGGAAAGGAAAGGAAAGGAAAGGAAAAGGAAAGAAAGGAAAGGAAAGGAAAGGAAAGAAAGGAAAGGAAAGGAAAGGAAAGGAAAGGAAAGGAAAGGAAAGGAAAGGAAAGGGAAAAGGAAAGGAAAGGAAAGGAAGGAAAGGAAAGGAAAGGAAAGGAAAGGAAAGGAAAGGAAAGGAAGGAATGAAAGGAAAGGAAAGGAAGGAAAGGAAGGGAAGGGAAGGAAAGGAAGGGAAGGGAAGGGAAGGGAAGGGAAGGGAAGGAAGGGAAGGGAAGGGAAGGGAAGGAAGGAAGGAAGGGAAGGGAAGGGAAGGGAAGGGAGGAAGGGAAGGGAAGGGAAGGGAAGGGAAGGGAAGGGAAGGAAGGAAGGGAAGGAAGGGAAGGGAAGGGAAGGAAGGGAAGGGAAAGGGAAGGGAAGGGAAGGAAGGAAGGGAAGGGAAGGGAAGGGAAGGGAAGGGAAGGAAGGTGGGGAAGGGAGGGAAGGGAAGGGAAGGAAGGGAAGGGAAGGAAGGGAAGGAAGGAGGGAAGGGAAGGGAAGGGAAGGGAAGGGAAGGGAGTCAAAATACAAAACCCAAAAAAAAAAACAAAACACCCAAGAAATAAACAAACAAAACCAAATCAAACAAACAAAAGAGTTGAAAATTAAAAAAATACTTCAATCATAAGCTAGAAAAATGTAAAGAAATCAGGGGAAACAGAAAAAGGAGGGAAAAGGAGACACAAACATACACCCACCCTCCAAAGCTGGAAAAGCAAATCAAAAAAGCAGATCAAAATCCAAGCTGGTGGAGTTCATCACTAAACCTGCTAACATACCCCAGAGAGAGAGAGAGCACATTCAGACTGATGAAGAAGTAACACAACCCTCCCACCATGGGACCTCACTAACTAGATCCCTAACCTGGTCAGGAAGAGAAAAAGCTCTTTCCACACTCACAAATTGCTTCCCAAGCTCTGGGCAATGGACACATCATGCTGTCGAAGGTCAGGGATAGGTAGGGGCCACTATACTCTTTTCATTCCTAAAGGGAAGAGAAAGGGGCAACGGGAGAGAAACTGATGGGCTGGCAAAGAAAACTGAAGCTACTTTAATGGAAATAATAAAGAAGACTAAACATATGCAGCTGTAGTCAACAAGTGGCTCAGAGGCTGGTGCAGGCAGAAGAATTTTGGGGTTTTCGATCTTGAAAAACTTTCTACTGCAGCAGGTCAGCTGGCAACAGATGGACTACATCTGTCCCAGAGGAGGGGGAAGGTCATAGTATACGAGAATGGCCTGTCCCCCAAAGGGAAAAAGATTCTGGGAAGGGAATTTGCAGGCCTCATTGACAGGGCTTTAAACTAGCTTCGAAGGGGGAAGGGGCTGAAACCAGTCCCCTCAGGCAGGAGTCTGAGGGTGGTAAGCTGGAGTCAGGGGCGAAACCAGCAGCCCGGCTGCAGTGCATGTACACTAATGCACGAAGTATGGGCAACCAACAGGAGGAGCTGGAAGCCTTGTTGCAGCAGGAAAGATATGATGTAGTTGCCATCACAGACACGTGGTGGGACGACTCACATGACTGGAGCGCTGCAATTGATGGCTACAGGTTCTTCAGGAGAGACAGGCAAGGAAGAAGGGGTGGAGGGGTGGCCCTGTACATCAGAGAGGCACTTGGTCAGGCCGCCAGCTGGCTGTGGCACCATTCACCACCACTCTCTGGGCTCGGCCCTCCAGCCACTTCCTAACCCAACGCAGTGTGCTCCCATCCAAGCCATGGGCTGATAGCTTGGCCAGGAGTTTGCTGTGGGGACGGTGTCAAAGGCCTTGCTGAGGTCCAGGTAGACCACATCCACCGCCTCCCCACATCCACCAGGCAGTCACCTGATCCTAGAAGGAGATCAGGTTGGTCAGGCAGGACCTGCCCTTCCTAAATCCATGCTGGCTGGGTCTGATCCCTTGGCCATCCTGGAAGTGCTGTGTGATCGCACTCAAGATGGGCTGTTCCATAATCTTGCCTGGCACTGAGGTCAGGCTGACAGGCCTATCATTCCCTGGCTCATCCAACCGGCCCTTCTTGTAGATGGGCACCACGCTGGCAGCTTCCAGTCTTCTGGGACCTCTCCAGTGAGCCAGGACTGCTGAAAATGATGGGAGAGCGGGCTTGGCAGCTCATCTGCCAGCTCTCTCAGCACCCTAGGATGGATCCCATCCGGTCCCATGGACTTGTGGGGGTCCAAGCGGCTCAGAAGATCTCTAACAATCCCATCCTGGAACAGAGGAGAACTATGCTGCTCCCTGGCTCCTTCTGCCAGCTCTGCAGGCCAGCTGTCTGGAAGACATTCTGTCCTGCTAGTAAAAATTGAGGCAAAGAAGGCGTTAAGCACCTCTGCCTTTTCTTCATCCATTGCTACAACGTTCCCCTCCATGCCCACCAAGGAGTGGAGGTTGTCCTTGCCCTTCCTCTTGCTATAATATATTTATAGAAGGACTTTTTGTTGTCCTTCACAGCAGAGACCAATCTGAGCTCCAAATGTGCTTTTGCCTCCCTAATTTTCTTCCTACAAGACCTAGCAACTTCCCTGAACATTCCATGGGTTGCCTCCCCTTTCTTAAAAGATGATACACCCCTCTTTTTTTCCTTTTTTTCCCTGAGTTCCTTTAGAAGTTCATTGACCATCCAGGCTGTCTGAACAGAGTAACCAGGAAAGTTTGGATGAAGGAGAAGTAACACAGGGCTATGGTATACATCTCAGATGTGTCAGGAAGGAGTTAGAGGCATCGGGAATTCTTTTGATGGGCACTTTCAACTAAATCAGGGATATTCAAACCTTTGTAACTGGTTTGGTGGGGTTTCTTCCTGTTACAAGGGAGAAATCAATTAATGCTGCATGTGAACTGGATGAAAAAATGGCTGGTTGGCTGGACCCAGAGAGTGGTGGTGAGTGGAGTGAAGTCTGGCTGGTGCCAGTCCCTAGTGGTGTCCCCCAGGGTTCAGTGCTGGGGCCTGTCCTCTTCCATATCTTTATCAATGATCTGGATGAGGGCACTGAGGGCACCTTCAGTAAGTCTGAAGATGACACCAAGCTGTGTCTGTGTTCATCTGCTAGAAGATAGGGAAGGTTTACAGCAGGATCTGGACAGGTTAGACCCATGGGCCAACAGTAATTGTGTGAAGTTCAACAAGGGCAAGGGCCAGGTCCAGCAGCTGGGTCACAACCACCCCACAGTGAGCTGCAGACTTGGGGAGGTGTGGTTGGAAAGATGCAACTTGGACAGGGCCCTGGGGGTGTAGGGTAATAGTCAACTGACCCTGAGTCAGCAGTGCCCAGGTGGCCAAGAAAGCAAATGGCATCCTGGCTTGGGTTAGAAACACTGTGGCCAGCTGGAACAGGAGGTGATCATCCCCCTGTGCTCAGCACTGTCACACCATAAGTGCTGTGTTCAGTTCTGGGCCCTCACTACAGGAAGGACACTGAGGGGCTGGAGCATGTCCAGGGAAGGGCAACAAGGCTGGAGAAGGGCCTGGAGCACCTGGGCTGTGAGGAGCACCTGAGGGAGCTGGGGGTGTGCAGTCTGGAGAAGAGGAGGCTGAGAGGAGACCTCATTGCTCTCTACAGCTCCCTGAAGAGAGGTTGGAGTGAGGAGGGGGCAGCCTCTTCTCCTGGGTGTCAAGCAACAGGACCAGAGGAAGTGGTTTCAAGCTGCACCAGGGGAGGCTCAGGCTGGATGTTAGGAAATATTTCTTCGCTGAAAGTGTTGTCAAAAACTGGAATGGTCTGCCCAGGGCAGTGCTGGGGTCACCATCCCTGGGGGAGTTCAAGCAGTGTGTGGACCTGGCACTTAGGGACATGGTTTAGTGTTGACCCTTCAGTGCTGGGTGAAAGGTTGGACTGGATGATCTTTGAAGCCTCTTCCTACTGGATGTTTTCTGTGATTTCTGTGAAATTGCTATGGTCACTGCTTTCTGGACAGGCAAAGACAAATTTTCTCCAAGAGAAAAAAAATACCCAACACAAAACAAAATCAACTAACTGAAGGCACTTAGGTAGCAAGTGAAGACCCTGGTCAGAAACTGTTTTCTAGTCATGCTGAGAGGATGCTTTGAGATCATGTTCAAGATTCCAACATTGCAGATGGCACAGTCTCCCAGACTGGGCCTGCATTCTTAGGTGGATTAAGCCTTATGCTGGCTTCATCTCTCTCTCACAGGTGTGAACTTAAGATTCATGGTCCAGTCATTTAGATCAATTCCATATCCTCCTCCTGTACTTCAACACACCAAAGCCATCAGGTTCCTGGTGGCATGTGTCCTGAAGAGCAGAACAAGGGCTAGGAGGTGCCTGGGGCCAGCACTGTGAAACAAATTCCCCAGCATGTGTTTGGGGCTAAGATTAGGAAAACAAATTCTGAGGAAAGATCTGATCAAACCTTTACAGTGAGACTGGTGAGAGACTGGAACAGGTTGCCCAGGGAGGCTGAGGACAACCCCTCCCTGGAGGTCATAGAATCACAGAATTGTTAGGGTTGGAAGGGACCTCAAGCATCATCCAGTTCCAACCCCCCCACCTCACACTACAGCAGGTTGCTCACAGCCACATCCAGCCTGGCTGCAAAAACCTCCAGACATGAGGCTTCCACCACCTCCCTGGGCAACCTGTGCCAAGCTCTCACCACCCTCATGGGGAAGAACTTCTTCCTCACATCCAGTCTCAATCTACCCATTTCTAGTTTTGTTCCATTTCCCCCCCAGTCCTGTCACTTCTTGACACCCTCAAAAGCCCCTCCCCAGCCTCCTTGTAGCCCACTTCAGATACTGGAAAGCCACACTAAGGTCTCCTTGGAGCCTTCTCTTCTCCAGACTGAACAGCCCCAATGCTCTCAGTCTGTCTCCACAGGAGAGGTGTTCAAGGCTGGATAAGGTCTTGAACAATTTGGTCTAGCAAAAGGTCTGGCAAGGGGGGGTGGAACAAGATGGTCCCTTCCAGCCCAAACTATTCAATGATTCTATGAAACCTGTGGACAATGACACCAAAATATTTTGCTGAAGAGACACACATCTTCTTTAAAACCTGGGAATATCTTGTTTAAAACTTGTTTAAACTGGGATGTGATTTTCTTGCCATGGCAGACTTTGTCAGCTATTCTGCTGTTTGGTTGGGGTTTTCTTGTCCCAGCTACTCTGCACATGGAAACAAGTCAGGCTGACCTGGAAGTCATCAGAAAAAGAATCTCTTTGTGGTATGGCTCAAAAACAAACAAGCAAACAAACAAACAAAAAAGTTGTAATACAGTGAGTGATATAAACCAGAAATCTGATAAATCTCTTTTTAAATAGTGATGTTCCCTATCTTTTTAAATACTTCAGGAAGAATTTCACATTTCCCTTCAGAATGCTCAGCCTTTCGCCATCAATACAGCCAGATGTCAAGTCTCAGAGATTAGGATAATAGATGATTGTCTCTGCTCAGCCAGTTGCTCTGTCACTCAGTGACACCCCACATACTTCTCACCCTCAGGAAGCAGAATCAGGGAGAGGAAAGGAGACCCATGGGTTGAAATGGAAAAAAATGAAACAGAGTTGTATTAGAGTTAATATTAGAGTAACAGTACTAACAATAACAACAATCATCATCATAACAGCAATAATAATAGTAACAAAGAAGCAGCTGTATCTGTAAATATACTACCAATAATAATTACATCAATACCATTAATACAATATTAACGATAAATACACTACCAATAATAATAACTGCATCAATACCATTAATACAATATTAACAATAACTATACTACCAATAATGATAACTGCATCAATACCATTAATACAATATTAACAATAACTATACTACCAATAATAACTGCATCAAAACCATTAATACAGTATTAACTATAATTATACTACCAATAATAATAACTGCATGCCATTAATACAATATTAACTATAAATATACTACCAATAATAACTGTATCAATACCATTAATACAATATTAACAATAAATATACTACCAATAATAATAACTGCATCAATGCCATTAATACAATATTAACGATAAATATACTACCAATAATAATAACTGCATCAATACCATTAATACAATATTAACGATAAATATACTACCAATAATAATAACTGCATCAATACCATTAATACAATATTAACGATAAATATACTACCAATAATAACTGCATCAATACCATTAATACAATATTAACTATAAATATATTACCAATAATAATAACTGCATCAATGCCATCAATACAATATTAACTATAAATATACTACCAATAATAATAACTACATTAATACCATTAATACAATATTGACAGAAAAGTAAAGAAGGTTATACTCAGCCCAGGTGGTGGTTGTGAGCTGCACACTCCCAGCAGTGAACACCAGATGTCAGGGAAGGTGAGCAACACAGCTCCAGTGAAAGCATGACGTTCACTGCCCTGGGAGCAGAACCCTGGATGAGACTCCCGTCCCTGGAGGTGTTTAAGCCCAGGCTGGATGAGGCTCTGGCCAGCCTGATCTAGTGTGGGGTGTCCCTGCCCATGGCAGGGGGGTTGGAACTAGCTGATCCTTGTGGTCCCTTCCAACCCTGACTGATACTATGATACTATACTATGATACTTGCCAGGGAAGGTGGCTTTCATGAGAAGAGACCAATCCCAGAAAGTTTTCCAGCCTAAATGTGATGTTGGCCAGCTTGGATCAGCTGTCCTGGCTGCCTCAAAACTGCTCAAGGCCTTGATCACTTTGGAGACCCACACACCACAGCTGGCCAGAACCAAGCACAAAGTGTTTCCTCAACCTCATCCCCGCTGAATCAGGAGCTGCAGCCTTCTCAGACATGCAACTTTCCTGAGGAGAAAACTGATCCTGGGGTTCTATGCCAGTGAAACCAGGACAACAATGTATGGATGTTCTGTCTCAGAGATGCCCACAATCCTCTTAATAGAAAGAAAAAAAACCCAACTGAAGCATTGGACAAAGTTTCTTAATGTTTCTAAGTTGCCATAGGAGAGATTCTCACGTGGATTTGTAGTGGGTTGGAATTACCTCCCAAGTAATTAGGACAAAATTACCCATCCACCCACCCCCCAAAAAATGCTGGACCAGCTCAGTGGGATGGAAGCAAATGAAGCTCTATCTGCAAGCAAAACTGTAATCTAGGAATATGAAATGCAATGGATATGTACAAAAATACACAATATTTACAGGCATTTACAACTTATGAGGAGGAGGTTCTTCAGCATGAGAGAGTGGTGAAGCCCTGGAATGGGTTGTCCAGGGAGGTGGTTGGGGCCCCATCCCTGGAGGTGTTTAAGCCCAGGCTGGATGAGGCTCTGGCCAGCCTGATCTAGTGCAGGGTATCCCTGCCCATGGCAGGGGGGTTGGAACTAGATGATCCTTGTGGTCCCTTCCAACCCTGACTGATACTATGATGCTATGATACTATGAACAACACAAGAACCCCCTTGGACAAAACCAGGGGGCTACCAATAGCTTCCCCCTCTCTCCCCTACCCCAGGACATGGGAAAGGGAAAGAGAAACAGGAGAAAAGCAAAGAGTAGCTTGTTAATACTCAGCCACAACAAAGAAATGCAGCCAAGGTCAGCAAGCCAGCAGAACCAACCAGCTAGTATCTGCTAGAGGGAAGAAACCAAGAAAAAGTTAGTTTATACAGCTAATACAGCTAATTTTGCATTAGTTAATCAGACCAATGGGATTATTTAGACCATATCATTATTTTCCCTTTACATCCAGAGGTGATTTATTTACATTCTACCACTTTCTACTCCAGATCTGTGGAAAGTTTCCTCGGCATCAGCCTGAAACTGCCACAGGATTGAATGCCTGGCCAGGCAGGGTTATTGAGAGTGGAAAGAAGTCTGCCAATACACACATCCTTTTTATGTGATATGTGAATACCCCTACACATGACAAGCCTTCCACATTTAGGGTTTTCTTTTTCAAGCCTCAAAACCTGAAGAGCTCAATTTCAGAACAGTTGAATCAGGTCTTCAAAACCATTTACTGCAACAACTTCCCTATCTGACATCAGTGGGGCAAAAAAACCTCCAAATACCTTAGTTTTGGGGGGGTGTGTGGGGTGTGTGGGTGGAATAAATCACAGAATAGTCTGGGTTGGAAGGGATCTCCGAAAGTCATCTAGTCCTAACCCCTCTGCAGTCAGCAGGGGGATCCTCAACTAGATCAGGTTGCCCAGAGGCCTTTCCAGCCTCCCCATGAATATCTCCAGGGATGGGACCTGTTCCAGTGTTCCCTCATGGCAAATAACTTGTTCCAAACATCCAGTCTAAGTCTGCTCTTCTCTAGTTTGAAGCCATTGTCCCTCATCTTATCACTGCAGGCCTTTGTAAACAGTCTTTCTGCATCCTTCTTGTAGGCTCCCTTCAGGTACTGGAAGGCTGCTGTTCAGTCTCCTGCAATGTTTTTACTCTTTGTATTGAAGATTCCAAACAGCCAGAGAGTCTGTGTTACAGAACACATTTGATGTTTCACCACAGTTTCCCACCCTTCATGATCATGGAAGAGAAAGATGATGTCCCTGGTAACACAGAGGAAGAAGATCTCTCTCTCTCTCTGGAGTGCCAATCAACAACACAAGTGCACAGTCAGCTTTGTGGTGAACTCTGAAAGAGTAAAAAGCAGCATTTTTGTACCATGTCTTGACATTTTCCTGTTCAAAGATGTGAAACCTGTGGTTTTGAGTGGTATTAAAAGCAAACATATTAAAGTCCCGTTTAGCAGAAGAAATAAAATGGGAAAGCCATGGGCCATGCTAGCACATTAAAGATATTTACCTTGTAATCTCACATTCTGTCATCTCCTGAAATGGGAAAATAATAACAAACTTGCATTAAAATCTCCTGTCAGGGAAGAATGCCAATTCTTGTCTTTAAACATTTGCACCTCATCTCTTGCCTACCTGTTCTTTTCAGATCTGTTGCTCAAGCATTCAACACTTTACGTGTTCCCTCCACTCTCTCTCTGTTCAACCCTGATTATATACATCAAATGGGAGATGATAAATGGAGCATGAAGATAGCTCACAGGACTATGAAAATCCCCTCCTACAGTTAGTCAGCAAATGAGAAAACCTCACTGAGAGATGACAAAGTTGATTCCCCCTGCATGTCCCATTCTGTCCAACAGGATGATTCACAGCGTCTCTCTGGGCCATGAGCTATGGCATGGGTGAGCTCAGAAAGAGAACACACAGATCCAAAAGCCTCCTTTAGCTTTTGGTAGACCACATGCTGCTTTTTTTTTTCCCACCAAGAAGCCAGAAATACTTGGCCATTTATTTATTTATTTAAGGTGTGCTGTTTTGAGCTAGGACAGAAACAATTCTTTGGTTGGTGATTCCAGTTTTTAGCTCTCTCTCTTCTAAGTAACTGCACTTTGTGAGGTTAATGCCATTATTTTTTTTCCCAGACAATGATGTTTAGAGTTACTGCCAAGAGTTGGGTTTCAGAAAGGCTCTTGATCATAATTGGAATCATAGAATCAACAAGGTTGGAAAATGCCTCAGAGATCATCAAGTCCAGCCTGTCACCCAACACCTCATGACTACTAAACCATGGCACCAAGCGCCACGTCCAATGCCCTCTTGAACACCTCAAGGGATGGTGACTCCACCACCTCCCTGGGCAGCACATCCCAATGGCCAACAGCTCTCTCTGTGAAGAACTTTCTCCTCACCTCCAGCCTAAACTTCCCCTGGTGCAGCTTGAGACTGTGTCCTCTTGTTCTGGTGCTGGCTGCCTGGGAGAAGAGACCAACCCCCACCTGGCTACAACCTCCCTTCAGGTAGTTGTAGACAGCAAGAAGGTCTCCCCTGAGCCTCCTCTTCTCCAGGCTAAGCAACCCCAGCTCCCTCAGCCTCTCCACATAGGGCTGTGTTCCAGACCCCTCCCCAGCTTTGTTGCCCTTCTCTGGACACCTTCCAGCAACTCAATATCTTTCCTAAACTGAGGGGCCCAGAACTGGACACAAGACTCAAGGTGTGGCCTAACCAGTGCTGAGTACAGGGGCAGAAGGACCTCCCTGCTCCTGCTGGCCACACTATTCCTGATGCAGGCCAGGATGCCGTTGGCCTTCTTGGCCACCTGGGCACACCACTGGCTCGTGTTCAGCCTACTGTACATCAGTACCCCCAAGTCCCTTTCAGGTAGTTGCAGACACAATGAGGTCTCCCCTGAGCCTCCTCTTCTCCAGGCTAAGCAACCCCAGCTCCTTCAGCCTCTCCTTGTGGGGCTTGTGCTTGAGGCCTCTCACCATCCTCATTGCCCTTCTCGGGACACGTTCAAGAGTCTCAATGTCCTTCTTGCTCCTGTGAAGACCAAGGTCAATGATAAATCATCCTGTGTAAGACACTAAATGGAAGTATTGTGAGCACTTTGGGGGAGAAACAGACAGGACAAGTGACCCAAACCTGACCAAGAAAATATTCCATTCCTTTCCATTTGAGTACTGTGTCCAGTTCTGGGGCCCTCAGTTTAGGAAGGACATTGAGACACTTGAACATGTCCAGAGAAGGGCAACAAGGCTGGGGAGAGGCCTTGAGCACAGCCCTGTGAGGAGAGGCTGAGGGAGCTGGGGTTGCTTAGCCTGGAGAAGAGGAGGCTCGGGGGAGACCTCATTGCTCTCTACAACTACCTGAAGGGTGGCTGAAGCCAGGAAGGGGTTGGTCTCTTCTCTCTAGCAACCAGCACCAGAACAAGAGGACACAGTCTCAAGCTGCACCAGGGGAAGTTTAGGCTGGAGGTGAGGAGAAAGTTCTTCACTGAGAGTCATTCGCCATTGAGGATGTGCTGCCCAGGGAGGTGGTGGAGTCACCGTCCCTGGAGGTGTTCAAGGGGGATTGGATGTGGCACTTGGTGCCATGGTCTAGTCATGAGGTCTGTGTGAGGCTGGACTCAATGATCTTTGAGGTCTCTTCCAACCTTGGTGATACTGTGATATACCACATATTCAGTATGAAGCTGGGGGATCACAAAGACCAAGCCCTCTTCTTCAATGGCCAGCATTTGTGGAAGACTCTGTCCATTCCTCTGCCTTCCAAACATATGAGTTCCTGAATCCAGTTCCTAAATCCAGCTGCTGAATCCAGTTCCCATCAGCTGCTGAGTTCAGTCTGGACTCTGAAGAAGTTCAGAATTGGTTTTGCACGTATTTTTATGTATTTCATGCATTAAATAATTTTCCTATTAGTATTATCCATATAATTAATATATTATATTGATGAGTCCAGTTCTGGACCCCCCAGTTTAGGAAAGATGTTGAGATGCTGAAAGGTGTCCAGAGAAGGGCAACAAAGCTGGGGAGGGGTTTGGAGCATAAGCACATCCTGGCCTGCATCAAGAATAGTGTGGCCAGGAGGAGAAGGGAAGTCATTCTGCCCCTGTACTCAGCACTGGTTAGGCCACACCTTGAGTCTTGTGTCCAGTTCTGGGCCCCTCAGTTTAAGGAGACATGTGAATGTTTCTAGAGAAGGGCAGTGAGGCTGGAGAGGGGTCTGGAGCACAGCCCTGTGAGGAGAGGCTGAAGGAGCTGGGGTTGCTTAGCCTGGAGAAGAGAAGGCTCAGGGGAGACCTTCTTGCTGTCTACAACTGCCTGAAGGGAGGTTGTAGCCAGGTGGGGGTTGGTCTCTTCTCCCAGGCAACCAGCACCAGAACAAGAGGACACAGTCTCAGGCTGCACCAGGGGAGATTTAGGCTGGATGTTAGGAAGAAGTTCTTCCCAGAAAGAGAGATTGGCCATTGGAATGTGCTGCCCAGGGAGGTGGTTGGAGTCACTATCACTGGAGGTGTTTAGGAAGAGACTGGATGAGGCACTTGGTGCCATGGTTTAGTTGATCAGATGGTGTTGGGTGATAGGTTGGACTCAATGATCTCAAAGGTCTTTTTCTACCTGGTTAATTCTATTCTAGGATCTTCTGTTCTATTCTATTGTATGATATTATGTTATGTTATATGTTATGTTATGTTGTTTGTTATGTTATGTTATGTTATGTTATGTTATGTTATGTTATGTTATTATGTTATGTTATGTTATGTTATGTTATGTTATGTCATGTCATGTCATGTCATGTCATGTCATGTTATGTTATGCAGTGTGCCCAGGCTGCCAAGAAGGCCAATGGCATCCTGGCCTGCATCAGGAACAGTGTGGCCAGCAGGAGCAGGGAGGTCATTCTGCCCCTGTACACTGCACTGGTTAGGTCGCACCTTGAGTCCTGTGTCCAGTTCTGGGCCCCTCAGTTTAGGAAGGAGGTTGTCTTGCTGGAAGGTGTCCAGAGAAGGGCAACGAAGTTGGTGAGGGGTCTGGAACACAAGCCCTATGTGGAGAGGCTGAGGGAGCTGGGGTTGCTTAGCCTGGAGAAGAGAAGACTCAGGGGTGACCTTCTTGCTGTCTCCAACTCCCTGAAGGGAGGTTGTAGTCAGGCAGAGGTTGGTCTCTTCTCCCAGGCAGCCAGTACCAGAACAAGAGGACACAGTCTCAGGCTGCGCCAGGGGAGGTTTAGACTGGATGTGAGGAAGAAGTTCTATACAGAGAGAGTGATTGCCCATTGGAATGGTCTGCCCAGGGAGGTGGTGGAGTCACCTTCATTGGAGGTGTTCAAGAAGAGGCTTGATGGGGTGCTTGGTGCCATGGTTTAGTTGTTTAGTTGTTTAGGTGGGTTGTATTGTATGGTATGGTATGGTATGGTATGGTATGGTATGGTATGGTATGGTATGGTATTGTATTGTATTTAGGTGGGTTGGATTGGTTGCTAGGTTGGACGTGATGATCTTGAAGGTCTCTTCCAACCTGGTGTATTGTATTGTATTGTATTGTATTGTATTGTATTGTAATATTATGTTATGTTATGTTATATATAGAATTGTTATCTATATAATAATTTTCTGATTAATATTATTATATTTTCTTGTTACCATTACTGTTTCATTAAAGCTGGTTTACTTTTTTTTTCCCTCAGCCCATTAGTCTCTCTCCCTTAATCACTTTTTCTTCTTCTAGGAAAGGAGAGGAGTTGATAGAGAGAGCCTGTCATTCATTTAGTGGTCAGCCCAGCCTTAACCTTTGACATAGGGTAACATAAGAAATGGGTGCATCAAATTCAGAACCTGCTGGAAATATAACTGTAAAAGGCATGGTGGGTTTTGTGGGGTTTTTTGGCTTTACATTCCTAGGAATGCAACTGAACTGCTCCCTTCCATAAACACATTTGAATTCATTGGATAAAATCCAAATACCTTAGTCATGCTAGGAGGCAGCAGCCATTAGCCTGTGTGTATTAGCCGGCCAGACGCTGGCTACAGAATTCGAATGTGGCTAAAACTGAGGCTGCCACATGAGGGAGAGGGGAGAGAGAAGAGAGGAGAGGGGGGAGGGAGAAGCAGTAAAGGGATTTTTCTCCATAGCCACTCTCTCTGAAAGAGAACCCCATAGAAAAGTAAGTCTGTATTAAATCTGTTAGGGGACTGGAGCATCTCTCTTAATGCTGAGTGAGCTGAGGCTCCTTAGCCTAGAGAAGACTGATTCGGGATCTTATCAATGCATATGAGTATCTGTAATGTGGAGGTCGTAAGGATGGGGCAGAGCTCATTTCCGTTGGGGCCAGTGATAGGACAAGGGGCAGCGGGTACAAACTTGAACACAGGAGGCTTCCTGTGAACATAAGGGGAAAATTTCCTTCCTGTGAGGGCGCTGGAGCAACAGAGCAGGCTGCCCAGGGAGATTGTGGAGTTTCCTCCTCCGGAGACTTTCAAAACCCACTTGGGCGTGTTCCTGTGTAACCTGATCTAGGCATACCTGCATAAGCAGAGGGGTGGGACCGGATCTCCATATCTGGATCTCCAGAGCTCCCTTCCACCCTCAACCACGCTGTGATTGATTCTGTTTCTCATGGAAGGAATCTCTTTACTGCAGGGGGATAAAAGATGGTTTGGCTGTAGGACTACAACTACAATGCAACTGCATGCAGATTGCTGTTCAGACTCTGTAGGCACAGAGAAATGAGGGTATCATGAGGTAAAACAGAAATATACAGCACAGCAGCTGATCTGTAAATAAACCTTGGTGTAGATAAGCACTAAATCTGGCTTGAAAGACCCCATCACGCAGCCTTGCCTGCCACTGTGTGACTCCAGGTGTTTCAGTATCATTTGCAGCATGATCCTCTGTAAATACAGAGGAAGAGGTGTACTGCCTCAAGTTAAGAACCTGTTCAGCCCAGTGTCCTGTTTCCACTACAGGGGAGCACCAAGGGAAAATAAAAGCAAGGTAAATAGACAATGCCTCCCACAGCCCCCAACTGCTTTCAGTTCTGGGGATTTCCTGAGCCCAAGAGAGTGTTTATTCATTAACTCTCAACACAGGCCTCTTCCAAATAGTTGGCCAATCTCCTTTGCATCCCAGAGAGACACTTTGTACCCAGGGTGCCATTGAGAAAGGCACTGCAACACATCCAGCCCAAGTTGCTTAGGATGTGACAGGCCTTGGGCGTATCCTCCTTGACTAACTTCTTTCTGAGTAAAAACTGCAAGCCTGCTGCATTGTTCCTTTCAAGAGACATGAAGTCAGGCAGCCGAACATCCTTGTTACCCTTTTCCAGTATTTCCTTTCCACGAAGCAGGAAACAGAATGAGGCACAATGCTCACGGTGTGAGCTCACCACAGAACTGTGGAGAGCTGTAACTATGTCCCCTGATTTGCTCTCCATGCCTTTCTCTGAAACAAGCCTTGTTTGTCCAAACACCAAGCTGGTGTTTATGCAAGCCGCAGATACTACAAGCCTCACTCCTGAGGGGGCAGTGACCAATTCAGATATCGCTATCACTTATGTTACATAAACTACCTTGCATGCAGCCACCCTGCATTTTATCTACATTATTATTATTTTCTTTTACTGCCTAATCACCCACAGCTCTTCACAGACAGTACTCACCCCTGCCAATTAAAGTTTTGTACAGTCAGCAAACATTCCCATCTTGCTGCTTACCCTTTCCTCCAAGGGAGGGATGAGCTGCCAAGCACTGCTTAGCTGCCTCCTTGCACTCAGCTGCTCACTGGTGCTGCTGTGTCTATGAAGTAATGCATGCCACCACTTGCCAATTAACAACAGCCACTTATTGCAAACCTGGCTACCAGCAGCCAAGCAGTATCAAGGTCTGGCCTGGCATGTGCAGCACCTGAAAAACAGAGATGCCATTAGGATTATTAACTTACGTGCACCTATCAGCCATTTGTGTTTAATATTAATCATGGGTATTATCACATGACCAGAGATGGTTTGTGACCTGGTGCTAATGCATAACTATTAATTTTCTGGCCATCCCCATCGTTAAGAGAATCAGGGGCACTGTATTGGATTAATTCTGGTCACAAGCAGAGCTGGGGGAGAATATTCTGATGCTTTTGTCCAGTCAGACTGACCCTGAAAAATTAAAAAACAAACAAACTGTCCGCTAGTATAAGTTTCAGACCAGTTTCAATTATTAAAGCACCAGCTGCATTGCTGTGGATAGTTGTAGCCCACAGCCAATTTTGCCTGAGTGCCTCGCCTCTGAATTGTCTTTTGTTTGCATCTTCTGATTTTCTTTAAATTCTAATTAGTTTGGTTGCAAAATAACAAAGCCCTGCCCCTTCAAACCCTTCATGCAGGGTCCCAAACTTCACTTTAACGCAGTTTTGGGGGTGATTTGTGAATGATACTGAAATATTTATCACCACCACCACCCAAAAAGGATTTTAAAATAATTTAAATGTTCATCTTTTCAGAAATTTCTACACTTAGAGAAGTGGGGGGAGGGGGAGAAGACAATGGCAGAAAATAAGGCATCCAAACATTGTTTTCAAGCAAACAATTCCATTTCCTACTCAGGTAGCAAACACTTTGCTTCAGACAACTTTTATTTTACTTACTTCTAAAGTATTTACCACCACCACACCCCGCAACTCCAGCGCCAGTGAGCACAAAGGAAAGGGGCAAGGAGGCTGGAGAAACGTGTGCTCACACAGTTCCATTCCATCAGATGCTTCCTGCAAGCCAGGGTTACAATTTATGTTCGGTGTTTTTTTTTTTCCCCTTCATCGACTAAAAGCCCTGTGTTCTAGGCTCTTCTCTTTGACGGTGAAAGGTGTTTGGATATGTTCACCGTGGCACTTTTCCAACTTTATGCAAACACTGAAGAGCAACCTCGCTTGAAAGTGGACAGTTTAGCACGGCTTGGGTGATTGCTTTTTAAGGAAGAGGGCTCTGTAATCTTGCGACGAGTATTTTTAATCGATGGGAGGCACTACCTACCACTCACGCAAGCGTTTGAACCACTTAAAAATGTCTTCATCGGCCTTTAAATATACATATTTTAAACATTTAAAAAATATTCCCAGAAGCAGGATGTTCTCTTTTTTTTTTTTTTTGCGGCGTCCATAGCACTCTCTGCTGGCTGTTGTTTAAAGTTAATGCCAAACGTGGTCGACAGACTAAAGAAAGAACGAAAATATATACTTTCTTTTTGTTTGTTTGTTTGTTTTTGACGCAGCAGAAACCTGCAGTTTGTGCAGGTAATTACTGTGGGTACTTAGGACGAGAACGGAGAGGCATTAGGGATATGTTCTGATGACAGCAGGGAAGGGTTGGCAGGAAACTAATTTAATGGAAGGGAGAGACTTTTTTGGGGGGGAGGGGGGAGAAGGAAGATTCCTTTCTGTGCTGTAAGGTCACACTAATTCGGTATGGAGGCAGGGAGCAGGCGTTTGTACCCATGTCTTCATTTCCGTGGCTTCAAGGACAGGGCAGGCTCTGCCTAACGGACAAGCAAGGATCACTTGGCTATTCAGTATTTAAGCTGGCTTTATATGAAAGTGGCTTAGAGCCACATTTGCATGACAAAGCCATTTACGCAGCAGCTCATCAATAAGGCTCCATTTATTTTCCTTTTGCTCTTGCGGGCGCGTGGATCCTGTGCTACCGTTAAGGGTAGTGATGGAGATTTTGGTTAAGAGGTGGTCTTGGTCCTCACACCTAGCATGGTTTGCATCATCATCCGGGGTTGTGAAAACTCACTGTACCAGTAAGAGCCACGGTACTAAGTACAGGCATGGGGCTGGTGCAGGCATGGTGTTACTGCAGGCTGAGTGTACTAGGTACAGGCATGGGACTGGTACAGACACGGGGCTAGCACAGGCATGGTGCTACTGCAGGAAGAGTGTACTAGGTACAGGCATGGTACTAGCACAGGCATGGGGCTAGCGCAGGCATGGTGCTACTGCAGGCATGGTGCTACTGCAGGCAGAGTGTACGAGGTACAGGCATGGGACTGGTACAGGCACGGGGCTAGCACAGGCATGGTGCTACTGCAGGAAGAGTGTACTAGGTACAGGCATGGTACTAGCACAGGCATGGGGCTAGCGCAGGCATGGTGCTACTGCAGGCATGGTGCTACTGCAGGCAGAGTGTACGAGGTACAGGCATGGGACTATTACAGGCACAGTGTACTAGGTACAGGCATGGCGCCGAAGCGGGCACAGTACTAGTACAGGCATGATGTTATTATAGGTACGGCATTAGTAAGGGCATGGTACTGGTATGGGGCACGGTGATAGAACAGGCATGGAACTAACACAGGCACGGTACTAGTGGGGAAATGGTGCCAGTACGGCCATGATACCACTACAGCCACGGCACCGTTTCAGTCCCCTCTCCGGGGAAGAAAACGTGGCCTAGGCGGTTTCGGCAGGCCTCCCGCGGTGGGCTACGGCAAGGCTGCCCCTTCCCCACCCCCCGCCTCTGGCGAAGGCACGCCGGCTTCCCGCAGAGCAGCACAGCCATTCTGTTTTCTGGGAGTACACAGCCCGGCCTGTGGCTGCCGGTTCCCGCCCTAGGCCGGGGGCTGGCGGGGCGGCGGGCGTTGCCGCCATCTCCACATTGTGAACCTAAAAAGGCGGCGGGATAGAGTTCGGCAGGGCCGCGGCGGGCCCGCCGCATGCCGGCGCTCGGCTTAGGGGAGCGCCAAGCCCGCGCTGCGCGGCGGGGACAAAAGGGGCATTGGCTGGGTGACGCTGTGAAGGAATTCCTGCCGTACAGGGGGAGGGGGATGGTGTGCGGTGTGGGGTTGGGTGGTTTTTTTTTTCTCTGGTGTGCTGTATTTTAACGAGGGTTGCTCAACGGCCAGGCGGGAGGTTGCTGCAGAAAGCGCTCGAAACGGCACACGCGGCCCAGCGCGGAAATCGCAGGGTCATTGGCTCCCCTCCCCCAACCCCGCCTCACCGAGCCCAAACCGCGGGCCCAGCCCCGCGCCTCTCTGCCCCACTCCTACAAGCCCCGGTCCCCGTCGTGCCCCCCGCACCCCTCGGCGTGTCTCGTCCCCCCACCCCATGGCTAACCGCCACGCAGGCCCCAACCCCCGCCCCACCAGACCCCCCCCCAACCCCCCACGCTTCCCGGCACCCCCCGTGCAGCGGCGGCGGGGCGGAGCCCGCCGTGGCGGTGCGGGGAGGCGAGGCGGGGCTTGTGCGCCTGCGCGGGGGGCCTCGCCCCTTTCGCCCCCTCCTCTGCCTCCCTCTCTGCGCCGGCGCAGTGCGGCGGCGGCTCAGCGAGGGGAAGGGCGAGTCGCCGCTGCCGGAGCAGGGGGGCGATCCGCGGGGCTCCGCGCGGCTCAGCCGCCGCTGCCGCCATGGCGGCCCCAGCCTCAGCGGAGGAGGCAGAAGAGGCAGCTCCGATCGCAACGGGCGGGCGCCCGCCTCTCTCGGCGGCGGCGCTGGCGAAGATCGAGCGGAACCGGCAGCGGGCGCTGGCACTGCGGCAGGCGCGGCTGGCGGCTCGGCCCTACCCTGCCGCAGGTCGGATGGCGGCGGCGGTGGAGACAGCTCCCCGCGCCCTTTTTTCTTTCTTTTTCGGTGGTGGGGGACACGGATGGGAATCGGGGATGAGGTGGGGGGGGGGGGGGTAAGGTGGTAAATTTAGTCGCCGCGCCGCCGTTGGGCGCGTAAGCGGCGGGGGCGGTGGAGAGGGAGCGGGAAAGGACGAAAGGGGGGGGGGGGAAGGGAATGAGGCGGCGGGGGGGGGGGGGGGGGGGGGGGAGCCGCCGCGGCGCGCGAGGGCCCCCCCCTCCTCCTCCCCACACGTGGGGGGGGGGAGGGGGCCTCGTGCGCGCGCCTCGCGGGTCGAGCGCCCACGCCCTCTAGCGGTGCCGGTGTTGGCGGCAGCAGCAGCAGCGGTGGTGGCCGCTCCTCCCGCCGCGGCCTTTTAACGGCGGCGTCTGGGTTTGTCTTTTAACTGCAGGCGGCGTGCGGGTGAGGGCTCCCCCCAAGGTCGTGGATACGGGAGGGGGTTTCTTCCTGGAGGAGGAAGAAGAGGAGGAGGAAGAGCTGGGTGCTGAGAAAATCGTTCATCCACCCGGTAAAAAAAAAAAAACCAACCCAAAAAAACCTGCTAAAAACCTCCTATAACGCCCCCCCCGGCTAAAAGAAAAGAAAAAAACCAAAAATTGATCCAAAATGCGGCTAAAAAAAAAAAAGACTGTGGAGGGATGGGTAAAGGGAAGAGGTGGTCGGGGCGGCGGGAGGAGGAGGCGGTGCCGTGTGCGTGGAGCGGCGGGGGAGGGCAGGAAGGCGCGGGGGCGACAGTGAGCACAGCAGGGCGGGCTGGGCGCCCTTCTCTCTTCTTTTTTTTCCCCTTTCCCGGGCTTTTTTTTTTTTTACCGTCTCCCCTCCCTTTTTTCCTCATCTTTTTTTTTCTCCCCTCCCTCGTGGTTTTTTTTTTTTTTTTCTTCCTCCTTTTCCTCCTTCCCTTCTCTCTCGTCTTCCTCTTCACGCGTTTTCCTCTCTGGATGCTCCTCATTTCTTTCGCGACCGAGGCTTCCAGCACTTGCTTCCAGCAGCTCAGCGAAATACCGGGTAATTAATTTAAAAAGAAAAAGATAAAAGATTAAAATTTTAAAAGGGGGGGAAATAAAAAAGAAGAAAGATTTTAAGCCGCGGAAGTGGGACACAGCCAGTGCCCTTGAATATAGCAGCGTGGGTTATTTTCTTTATTTCTCTTATTTTTCGTCTCTTTCTTTCTTTCTTTTCCAGAAACGTTTTATTTTCTGCTGTTTCTGTGGGGATTTAATATTTTCTAAAAGTGGGATTTGCCACGTTTTTTATTACGTGGAATGCAAGATGTGAATTTAACGCGGGGTTTTAATGTATTTTCTCTTTAATGTGGATTTCGAGCTTTTTGTGCCCAAATCCGGAGCGCCGCTGCGTCGTTAACAAAAAAAAAATCCCCTAGCTTTTAAGTTGCCGATCGGGTATTTTAAAACGGTTTTATTCTTTTTTTTTCTTTTTTTTTTTTTCCCTTTTTTTCTTTTTTTTTTTTTTTTTCTTTCCCCCGCTGGGGGATTTCGACATTTTAGCTTCGCGATATTTCTGCCTTTTCACCAGCGCCCCACACCCTCCTCCCTAAAAAAGCAAATGGAGGAGTTGAGGCTCCCAAAATAGACTCACTTTCTTCTGCGGGGTTGCCTTTGTCTTGCTTTGTTCCGCTGTGAATCAGCAAGCCCAGAAGGCTGTTGGTGCAGTGTCTCTTTGTTAGAAATCGCCAGATTTCGTTAGGAAGAGTAAACAACGAGGAGGTTTTTTTTCCCTTCCCTTTTTTTTTTTCCCCCTCTTTTTTTTCATCCCTTCTAAATTTAATTTATTTATTTAATCCTTTTTTTTTTTTTCCTCACATCAAGCCGGATCGGGGTGTGGGGGGGGATACCTTTTGCTCTCAAGGGTGTGTAGCTGGGGGGGGGGGGGGGGGGGTTGGTGCGGGGTTTTATTTTGCTGTGTAATTCATAATGTGTCATTGTCTTAATAAAACTGCCTCTGCGTTCGGGAGTGCTGCTTTAAATGATGAAACGTGATGTAAGAGCATGACTATGTGAAGTATGGAGCATCCCGCTGTCGCTAGCCGGGAAAATGTCGCCTCCTTTTTTTTTTTTATTGCTTTCCCTCTTTTTTTTCCCCCTTGATGCAATCGCAATTAAAAATGTGTGGTGCTGTATGCCGAAAATTAATCTTCCCTTTCAGGTACAGCTAATAATCCGCAGCCTTCCTTGCCTTCCTTTTTTTTTTTTTCACCTTCTGAGGCTGTATGGAAAACGATTCTTTTTTTTTTTTTTTTAAAGAAAAAAATATTTATTTATTTAAATATATTAATTTAATTCATTTTCTGTGCCAGAAACTGCCATGTTAAGTGTTGCGAGGAGCCGTTCCTCCTCGCTGCGGTTGCTTCGCTCGGTTGTTTCTAGGTGGCCCACGGAGCGTAAAACAGATGGCGATGACGCTGGAGGGGATCTGCCCGCCGAGGATGAGGCCAGGACTTGATGGCCGGCAACTGAGATGAGTCTGGGCTTGGAGCAGTGCTGAGAGGGCTTGGGGAGAGGATTGTAGTGGAGCTCCATCCCCATTCCACTCCTAGCAGCTCTCTGGCCATCCACCTCCATGTCTGCCGGCCAGAAGAGAACGAGGCCCTTGCCAGCCGCCCCAGGCCTCCATCGTGCTCGTCTAGGGAGAGGCAGGTGTGGCTTGAGCTAGGGAGAAAACTGGAGCAGTCCTGAGAAGGCTTTCAGCTGCCAGTGCAGCTCCTGTACCACTTCCTGCTCAAGCCACCATCGTCGGACCTCATCCCCTTCTCCACTTCCTGCCGTTCCTGCCTGCAGGACCTCTGTTGAGAGGGCTGGAGCGGAGGAAGTGGGAGGAGGGGATAGGAAGCACTTTATATAGGGAAAGGAGGGGGAAATGTTCTCGTGTACTTGCCTTTTTTTTAACTGTCTAAATGGAAACCAAAATGTGTGCATCCTGAATGTTGAAACTCGATACTTGGAAGAAATTTTACCGTTGCATTATAAAACGGGTTTTGGATTTGTACTGTATCCTCCTGGAAAACTTCATTAGAGGAGTTGAACTAGTCTGTAACAAATGCTACAATGTGAATTTTAGTAAAGTTGCCTTTAATACCAATTCCAGATTCTTGTGTTTAACGTGGTAGTTCCTTGAAAGAAAGAAAAAAAAAAAGAAATACATATATATATATAATTTTTTTCCCCACTAGCACCTGTACTAGAATTTGACTATCTCATCTGTGGAGACTGTGGCAAAGAATTCATGGACTCCTACCTAATGCAGCACTTTGATTGGGCAACATGTGATAATTGCAGGTATTGCAAATAATCAGGAGAGGGAAGCTTTCTGTAAAAGATTGCTGGTTGTCTCTTAGTTAATTGGCATCATGTTCTTTAATTTAAAAGGCAATGAGACTAATGTTTCAGTAACAATATTTAGTGAAAAGGTAAATTGGAAGCTGCTCGTCTTGGTGGTTTCCTTTACGGAACGAGAAGTGTCTCATGAGCCTGTCTTGGGGTAGGGGACAGCAGTCGATCTTTACATAACATGGTGGAGACGTCATTGTCTTAAAAGCAGTTGGTGTGGAAGTGCCTGGTTGCAGAGCAGAGCTGTTGCAAAAGCGGCTAGAACACAAAATATCTGCTCTCGGGAGGCAGAGCGGGGATTAGCAGAGCATTTGCTGTCTCTGTGGATTAACGCAAGGGAAGTTGGTACTTTGGTCGGCACTGGTGGGCCTGGAGGGGGAGGGGTGTGGGTGGTGTGGCATGGGGGCCAGAGGGCAGAATCCCCCCCTGCCCCCATCGTGGGCAGTCATTAGTTGACCTGCAAGGTAAGCAGGAGTTTGACCTTGAGCAGGAGGCAATCTCTGCTCTTATCTCGAACACAGAAAAATGCTCCAAAATCCATCGAGATAACCAGGGCAATGGAACAGCCACGTGTGAGTGCAGGAATGAATGGGCGGATGGCGGGGGGAATAAAAAGCCCAGGATTGGAGCTCGGGAGTTTGCTCGGAGCTTCCTCCCTTACGGCAGGGAGCGGTCAGGGGTGAGCACATGGTGTGGGCAGTCCACAGCCGTCAGGAGACAAAAGTGCTGTCTCTGGGAGGCGAGATGGGTGGAAAAGGATGTCGAGAGGGTTAGGAGTGCTTCTCCTTCGGACCGAGGAGCTCTTACAGCTGAACGCTGAAGAGAAGCCGTGGTGCACTAGCTTCTGCTGTGGACTTTGAGTTGTAGACAAGCTGGGCTTGCAGCAAGCGCTTGCCTGATGGCTGTTGTTAGCACTTATTGTTGGGCAGATTGTTCCGGCTCAGGCCATGCCAGTTGTACTTCAGTCGGGATTGCGTAAATGTGGGGCTGGTTTCTTTCTTTCCTTCATTAACTCGTAAATGCTGCTGTGGTTCCACAGCTTTTTCTCCCTTGTCTGTCTGGTAAAAGTCAGAGTCTTCTAATGTCTTTATTTTACATCTGCCCTACTGCTTTACACTGAGAAAAGAGTGCTCTGTGTTGCTAATCTCGTTCCGGGATCTAGAAGCATATGGAGTGTATATTCTCAGGTGATCCAACCTGTCTCACATTACACATTCTTTCTCTCTTGACCATGTGCCGGGCTCGTACTTTTGTCCTCTTGAATTGCATCTGGGTTAGGTGGATGCCTAAAAAATTATTCATACTCCTTTTAAGTCTTCAGTTAACGCCCTCCTGCAAGAGGGCAGCGTGAAAGCCCTTCCAGTAAAACAGGCTCCACAGCCTGCGTTTTGCTCAAACGGGAGAGTTTTTAAACTTAAATTCAGGAAGCCTGTCCTGGATTTTGGCTAGACTGTTGGAATCCGAAGTTATTTGCATATGTAAAGAGAGTTAAGGGCTGCCTGAATTTCAGGAATGTTGGGGGCTAGGGGGCGGGGTGGGGGGGCTTAGATGCTGTTAATGTGTGGTTTTCAGGTGGAGCTTTCTCACCATTGTTTTACATCTTTCCAGAGATCCTGAGGATAAGCATAAGCTTATAACAAGGACTGAAGCCAAGGAAGAATATCTCCTTAAAGATTGTGACTTAGACAAGAGGGAGCCAGTGCTCAAATTTATCGTGAAGAAAAACCCTCACCATTCACGATGGGGTGACATGAAGCTTTATTTAAAACTGCAGGTATAGAAACCGTTGGAGTGCTTAAGATTTCTTCTTACTTTTGGGTTTTGGGTTTTGGGGTTTTTTTTGGTAGCCAAAATGGTGTCACTTTGGGCTCTGACTTCTGAATGATTTTGTCAAAGCCAAGCAGGTTATCCGTGGCTCCTGTAAATTTTCCTCGTGGTTAACAGAAAGAGCTGAGGTCCAAATTGTTGGAGATTTCTGATTGTTTTTTTTTTTTTTTTTGAGCAATTTAAAAGATGTTGGTGGACCTCAGTGGTCTGCACGCTTAAAGGTCACAATGGGGCTGGTCACTCAGTGCTAACGCTGAAAAGCACAGGGCTGCTGCTGCTTGTTTTATGGCCCTTTGTAGCTGTGGCCTTAGGAGCCAGAGCTCTGCCCTCAGAGGCAGCAGGCAAGGCAAGTCGTTTTTCCACGCCTGTAGTCAATTTTTCGAAGGCTGCTTTTAGTGGACAGGCACAGAACTGGAGCTGGGTTTCACTTCATTTACTAAGTTACACCCAGCTGATACCTAAAAATGTTACCTCTTGCTGGGGGAAGGAATTCCACCGATGGGAGACAGAGCCAAGACTCTTGGCTGGTGTATGCGTAGGGTAACAAAGTAAATTTGAGAGTTAGGATAGTTTACTTTTATCATTTCGGGGGGGGAGAAGGGGGGGAAACAAGCCCAAACAAACACATTTGTGTCCACGCTGTAGGTAATCAAGCGTTCTCTTGAAGTCTGGGGCAGTGAGGAATCCTTGCAAGAAGCAAAGGAACTGCGCCGTTGCAGCAGAGAGAAGATGAAACAGAAGAAGTTCGACAAGAAAGTTAAAGGTACAAGGGTTAAGCTTAACAACACCGAGAAGTTTGACAAGCAAGTTAGAAGGCATAAGGCCTAAACTCCCATACTGCAGTACCTACAGCAATGTGCAGTTCTGTTTGGATTTCTTTCTGCATCTGATTAAGGCGTTTAGAAAACCTTCGGCGTGGCAAAATGGAGGTTTTTCAAGAGCTGTGTGGGAAAGCTGGGAGCAGCCTGGTCTGACCTCAGAGCCTGAATGAATCTCTTGTACTATGACCACGAGGTGACAGAAATCAACTAGGGATAGTTCATGATGGGTGTTTTTGACCCAAAATGTGCCATAAGTTGTTCCTTGTCCTGACTGGAGGCAAAACATGGATTTATGCAATTTTAAATTCTGCCATACATGTGCCTTCTCCCACTGCCCAGACTACCCCCAGCTACTCCTTTACAGACCCCTCACAGTATCCCCTGCCACGATTTTACATGATCCTGACAAATTTTCATTGTGATAAATTCACAGTGAGGAGAGCATTCAACGCAGGGCAGGCGGCCTGCCGTGATCCCTGGTGCCGGGTGCACGGAAGGGCTGGCAGCAGGCTGCAGGCCAAGGTGCCAGGGTTCAGCTCGAGTACAGGCCTTAACGTGACACAGTTTGCAGGCTGAACGGCCCTGGCTGCAAAAATGTGACTCTCTTCTGGCTGTGGGGAATGCTTGCCACCCACTTGCAACATCGGGATCATATCTGGGGCTGGGCTGCCAGCCTGGTGTCTTCTTGAAAGCCCGCTGACTTCACTGCGGCTGCTGCAGAGGCAGCTCACGGTGTTGGGCAAAAAACCTCGCAGAATGCCAAGTCATTTGGGAGGCTTACTGTGACCTGAATGAGAAGCACTCCTTGGTCATGTGAAACAATGAGGTGGCTCACAACAAAAAAAAACCAACAAAAAAACCCCCACCTTCTCCTCTACCTTCCATCACCCCCCACCCTTTTTTTGGGGATACCTTTGAATAGCTTTGAGTAACGACAGGGCAAAAAAAAAAAAACCCTTGTGGACAAGGTGCTAGGTCCAGATGGAAAATCCTCTGCTGTGAGATTCCCTGACAGTGTGTGTAGCTCCTTACCCTTCAGAACACACAAACAAGGTGACGACTGCAAGGCAAGTCCAAGCTTGTTCTTGCAGCAGCAAAGCTTCTCACCCAAAATTTAGGGAAGGCAGGCAGCACAGCCAGGTCGTCCTCTGGAAGCCTTGGAAAGGTGTTTAGCTTGAGAGGTCATTTTCTGCCCTATGTATCTAAAAATTTATTTATCTATTTTTTTTAATATATATCATTCTATAGATAATTTTAGACACCTATCTAATTAACCTTTTATTTAATAATTGCTGCAATCTCGACACCTTCTTGTGCTTCTCCTCAGAACTGCGGCGTGCTGTGAGGAGTAGCCTGTGGAAGAAACAAACTAAGATCCACGAACACGAGTATGGACCAGAAGAAACCATTGATGAAGACACATATAAAAAGACATGTACTGTATGTGGCCATGAATTAACTTATGAGAAGATGTGATCTTTCTTTTCTTTTTTGCTTCTCCTTTCCCCCCTCCCACCACTTTATTTTTTTTTCACTTTAATTATCTTAATGGTATTTTGTATTAAAGCCAAATAAATGCTAATTACGAAGAAGCTGTTGCCAGATTCTAAGAGTGATGTTCCTCAAATGTAAGGAGAGGAAGCTTTTGCTTTTAAGCTAGGGCAGAAGATGACACACAACAGTTCAATCAACTGATAAACCAGCAGGACAAAAGATAAATTGGTATCACTCTGCTTCGTCTGCTGATGAAATTAAGCTTAACTTCACACTACTTGTCTGCTGGAGGAGGAAGTCTCCTCATTTTGTCCTCTTATCTGGTTTCCAGTTACCGTGTCTGGCCAGAGGGCAGAGGTAGCTGATGCAAACCCATGCATGCCAGGCCCTTCTGTCAAGCAGGTTCTGCTTTACTGTGGAGATTCAACTCCATTAAAGGCGAATTCTCTCAAAGGGGAAGCCACAAGCTCTCGGGGAGGGTCTGACATCTCCACAGGGGGGATTCCTCTGATGCCTTTTTTTTCCCCCCTCCTTTTTTTTCTTCTCTTTAACCAAGTTTTGGGCCGGAGACCAAGCTGGCTGCGGTCTTTGTCACAAATTTGTAAATGAAAAGCACAAAGAGCTGTCCTGAGGGGAGGGGGAGGAAGATGCATTCCAAGGTAGATAGCTCTTAAGTGCGCCCAAATGGCTCCTTTCAGCTGAGGGTGGATTTCCTTTCAAGTGTAGATTTCTCCCAATGCAAATCTTCCGGACCTTACAGCTGTTGTGGAACGCTGCTGGAAGTGGCCGAAGCGAAGGAACACCCCGGGAGCAGCACCTCTGCTTTTGTTTACCTTTGCAAATGGGGCCAGATGTCCCTGCACTCTCTGGGGTCCTCCCAGGGGAGCCTGGGCCACTGGCTGTGCGGGACTGAAGTGTCAGAAGAGGAGAGAAAGCCTCCGGGGAGGGCAGATGCTTCCACTAACAGATCCTCGCTTTTTTAGCGCTCTCCTGTGGTCTGCGGCCCGGGGGAACCCTCCCACCACACTCAAGGGGCTCGGGGAACTGTGAGGCCTGTGAAAGCTGCATGCAGGGTTGGCTGCCGGGCAGGAGGCAGGTCCTGGCAGAGCTTTTGGTAGTCCTCCAGGCCACGGTTCCATGACTCAGTGGTGTCTTGGGTCCCAGGACTCTCAGGGCAGCTGGGTGGTGTGCGCTGTCTGCTGAGTCACTTCCCTGTGGGCAGGCTGCAATCAGCCCATGGCAAGTGCCACTGGCCCGCCCTGGCCTCGCCTGCAGTGGCACCACCCCGAAGACAGGAGGTGGCGAGGGAGAATTTCCACATCAGCACCCACCTGGGATATGGCAGGACGCCAGCTTGCCTCACTTGGCTGCGTGGGCTGGGGAAGCTTGTTCCACCAGCCGGTAGCACAGGCTCCTGTGTCAGGCTACCTGCAGCAGCACCACTCCAAAACCAGCTGCCACACACCAGCAGAGCCCTACCCTGCCCACCAGAGAAGTGGGACCTCATCAGCCTCACCAAGGCTAAGTGCAAACTCCTGCACATGGGTCAGGGCAAGCCCCAGTATCAATGCAGGACGGAAGATAAAAGGCTGGAGAGCAGCCCTCTGGAGAAGGCCTTGGGGGTCCTGGGGATGCAGAGCTGCCCAAGAGCCAGAACCGAGTGCTGCCAGTCCTGTCCTGGGCTGAGCCCCAGCAGTGTGGGCAGCAGGGGCAGAGAGGGGATTCTGCCCCTCTGCTGAGAGCGCCCCTGCAGTGCTAGGCTAGCTCTGGAGTCCTCAGCACAGCAGCATTGGAGAGGGGCCAGAGGAGGCCACAGCAATGCTGGCAGGGCTCTGCTGGAAGGCTCCAGGCTGGGAGTTGGGCTTGGTCAGCCTGGAGGAGAGAAGGCTAGAAGGAGACCTTCTGCTGGCCTTTCAAGTACTTAGAGGGGGCCTCTAAAAAAGCTAGGGACAGACTTTTTGAGCAGGGCCTGATGTGAGAGGACGAGGGGTGATGGTTTGAAACTAAAAGGTCTAGAGAGACAGAAAAATTTTTTCACACTGGGGGTGTTGAGACCCTGGGCCCAGGTTGCCCAGAGGGGTGGTAGATGCCCCATCCCTGGAACCATTTCAGGTCAGGTTGTTTTGGGGCTCTGAGGAACCTGCTCTAGTTGCAGATGTCCCTGCTGATTGCAGGCTTGGAGTAGATGACCTTCAAAGGTCCCTTCCAACTGAAAGCATTCTATGACTGCTGTGCAACAACAGCCCCCAACACAGGTAGGACAAACACTCCCAAGTAGCAACCTGCTTCACCTTCATTTATTTTTGTCTTTAATTGTGCATTTTAAATTTTGTTGTTTGGTTGGGTGGTTGTTTATTTTTTCCAACCACACCACATTCCTACAGCATCTTTAAGCTATCCACCACCTCATGCTTCAGCAGATCCAAGTCCCCCCCAGCTAAAGCCACCGGGCACCTCTACGCAAGCATCTCCTCCTCCTCCTCCTCCTCCTCCCCTACAGATCCAACCAGCTGCCCGCTCAAGTCAGGCGTTGACACCTCTGGACCCACAAAGAGGGGAAGGTTGTCCAACAAACTCAAGAAATGCAACCCAAAGCCCATGCTCACCACAGAAATCAAATCAATTTTGAAAGACATTGCCTAGTGTTTGTTTTTTTTTTGGTTCAGAAAAAAAATCGCAGGATTAGGCTTCAGGCATTTGCAGCTGGATCCCCAACACCTGTAGTTTGTCAAGGCTCAGAGGAAGTTACAGGTTCGCAGGTTTTGAGCTGTGTTGTCAGCTTTACAGAAGTCACATTTAAAGATGAGACACAACCCACCCCCCCACCCCAACACCCCCACCCCCCTACCTATCAGTTAATAACCAGAACTCTGATATTGAGCTGAGACAGTGAGGAAAAACAACAACCAAACCAAACCCAAACCACTATTAATTAAAACCTCTAACAGTATTAACATTTCTTAGGAGAAGAAGAATGTAACAAACCAACAACCAACCAACCCTAGAACACAAACACAACTATTGGATTACTCAAGTAACAAAGAAAGATCTGAAGCAGAAGTCTGTGCCTGACTGACAAAACCCTTGCATAAAGCAAATGTACAACAATTAAAGAGTATCCCCTGGAAGAACAGAGCTGGGGAGGGGGGAGGAGGAGGAGGGTGTGCCAGTCAAATCAGAGAGGGCAAGCAGGGAAAGCAGAAGGGACAGAGCTAAGTCTAGGAGGATATAGGGGATTGGGACAGGGCCACGCACAAACTTCGGTCTGCAAAGTAGGAGGTTCTGTTTTTCACCCCTCCTGGCTTGCTCTCAGGAGGACGATTGGTCAGCATATGTATGAAATGCATCACCAGGTATAGCACTTGGAAAAGAAAAGAGGAAAGTTGGTACAGGAACAGAATTACTCAAAGCTCCTCTTTTCTCTAAGCCTGAACCGAATAGCGGTGGGGGTGAAACCATTTGAACATTCATCTGCAGAGGTGAGGGACCACAGACAGCTGGGAAATACACCACACACTGAGGGACCTGAGCACCTAAGGCAGCATCCTCACCACTCATCGCTGCTCACCCTAGCACAGACCACTCTGGTTTGGCCTTTCCGTAGGTGTTAATTGCATAACTCAAAACTAAGGCTACTCTATTTTCAGGTGTTTCACCTGGCCTGAGTCTCCTGTGAGACCAAATCTAGCATTAAAATGCTTCCTGAAGTCACCAGAGCCAAGTGCTTGCTGTCACATTTTAAAAGCAAGGGAAGGGCAGCAAGATGCAGCCACCACAAAGCAGTTCCTATTAAGCCAGGTGAGGTGAGGGCACTTGGCTCAATCCACTGTTTCAGAAGGTGTCCATGGAGTTCTTCTACTGACTGCTTATAGCTACTGTAATAAAACACTAAGACAAATACACTAAAATAAAAACAACAAAACAACCCAACATATTCAGCTGTATTAAAATTGTGGCCTTCTCAGCTGTGGAAATCTAGCTGGCTTGGGTAATAATTCCAATGTGCTTCTACACTACTCTGAAAGCTTCACTCAAAAGTGTTTCACATGCCCAAAGTTAAAGGCATTTGTCCTGTACCATGCTAGAGAACTTGCCACAGGGCTCGCTGAGAAGGCGCATTCCCCTTCACACTCACAAAACACTGAGAACTGCTTCTTCCTTTCTGCAGTTCTTTATGATTTAAGGGCCAGGCAGAGGTAACAAATTCAAATCTATCTTTCTTTCTTTCTTTTCTGTATGTTTGTTTGGAGATTTTCTTTCTTCCTTTTCTTTTCTCTCCTGATTTTTATTTTTATATGAACAAGAAGGGAGAAAAAACAACAACAACAACAACAGCAACAACAGTATTATCATGAAGTTAAAAGTCAAACCAGATTAAGAAGACAAGAATAATTCTTTTTTTTTCCTTTTTTTCTGGTTTTTACTTCACATCTCCCTCCCTCCCTCCCCCCCCCTCCCCCCTCTTATCAGTCTTATCTTGTAAGGCTTTAACAAGGCTGTGAGAGTTTTAGGCTACGCAGGTTTTGTGTGTCACGTTCTTTCCTGTATATTTTTGTCCATACTGTGTATTGTGTTTATATTCATCACATCTCACCCTGCTTGTAAAATACAGCTCTTTCCCATTTTGCTTCTCCACCTGAGTTAGCCATGGTTTCTGGGGGGAGAGGGGGGGAAGGGAGAGAACTGAACTTCTCTCACTACCACAGAGGTTTACAGAGTTTGCTGTGGGGTTTTAGAGCACTGCATTTGTTCTTATAGAGGAGCACATCAAAAGCCATTGTTTTGTTTGTTGTTTTTTTTTTAAGTCAAAAAATTTCTTCTATCCCCATTTTTTGGAAGGAAAAAAAAAAAAGTTAAAAAAAAAAAAAAAAAAAAAGATATTGAATTCATTTTTTTCTTTCAATTCAGTAAAAGTCCTGCAGACAAGACTGTGCCCGTCAACAATCCTCAAGCCTGCAGAGCACAGAACTGCTGAAACACGGCCAGTATGTGGTGGTCCAGTTCAGCTGTAAACAGGAGGTTCTCCAGGGTCACCATGTACTGCTGGATTATCTGGTGATGCTGGGTGGGGGATGAAAAGCAGAAACAAAACAGAAACCTTTACTGCTTTCATTCATACAGGAACAGGAAGAGAATTCTCAAGACGTAAGCATCACAGGTCAAATGTTTCTAACAGAGCTGTCCCATGTCCGCAGCACAGAAGCCAGCGACAAGGGAAGTGTAGTGCAGAGCCACTGCTGACTGCCAGGAGAAGACATGTACTGAAACCCTGTCTTGAGAAGCACTGTGCTTTCTGTAGCTCTTCACTTCTGGGCCCTGAACTGTCCACAGGACACTGCACAACTGCAGAGATATCCTATGAGAATCCTGGTATTTGTTCGCCTCTGAAGCCTCATATGCCACCATGGATCACCGAACCAGGCTGCCCAGAGAGGTTGTGGAGTCTCCTCTGTCTCTGGAGGCATTCAAAACCTGCCTGGACATGCTCCTGGTGATTTACTCTAGGTGATCCTGCCTTAGCAGGGGGGTTGGACTAGATAGATCATCTTCAGATGTCCCTTCCATCCTGTCAACAGCTCAGCCTACCACTCCCATTCTCCCAACAGATCTTCTGCCTGCACAGGTATACTTTTCTGTTGTCCTTACTTTCAGGCAGCCACCTGTGCTTGTGATCTCATTTCATACAGAGCCAAGAACCCCAAAATTATGTTTAATAGATATTGATGCATCTTACTAAAAAGGAATTCTGTACTGTTTTAACCCTTTTAATTAGAGGCATAGATCACAGAATAGACATCCAATTGAGTGTTTTTATTCACTCAAACCTTCTCCTTCATATAAATACAGGAGGAGCACAGGAAAATCTGTGATCACACCTAGGTGTCTTTCTGCAACAGGTTCACAGTGTGGGAGTTAATCAAGGACCAGTTATTCCACCCCAGAACCAGAGTTACCACCTAGCCCCACAGCAGCCTTCAGAGAAAATGTGCTGCTGCCACCTACTGCTGTTCTCATGGAGTGCTCACTGCTCCAGCCACAAAACTCGCCTGGCCAGCACGGCCCTGCCCCACAGCCCTCCCACACCGAGAAACCTACATACCTGCAGGAAGATCTGCTGCAATCTCTCTATACAGCTCTTGTACCAAGGTGTGAATACATCAATCCCACCAGTCTCGCAGCGCACTAAGTGCTCAGTTAACAGCATTATGAAACGCTGCAGGAGAGGGAAAAAAACACAAAACACACAACAATACTTACTCAGTCTCCTCAGAAAGCAGGGTCCTAACCTCAGGTAAAAGGATCTGGGAGGGGGTACAGAAGCTTTGAATTGATTGTAGTGACAGGACAAGAAGGCATGGACTGAAGCTTGAGGAGGGCAGATTTAGGCTGGAGATTAGGAAGAAATTCTTTACAGTGAGGGTGGTGAGACAGTGGAACAGGTTGCCCAGGGAGGTTGTGGATGTCCCTTCCTTGGGAGGTGTTCAAGGCCAGGTGGGATGAGGCCTTGAGCAATCTGCTCTTGTGAAGGTGCCCCTGCCCATGACAGGGGGGTTGGAACTGGATGATCTTCAAGGTCCCTTCCAACCCAAACCATTCCATGAGTCTATGAATTATTTTGCTTGGCAGACACCGAATTTAGTAAGCAAATAAATTCTGGTTGTTCAGGAACCTGTCTGCTAGCAGAACTCTGCTCTTCAGCACTTGAAACTGAGCAGATCAAGCTCCAGAACAATCTTTGACTCCAACTAGCCCATAGCAAACCCATCAACCCCCTTCCATATTCTTAGCCCAAGAAGGTGCCTGAGGAACAAGTTACACTTGAAAGCTCATAAATGCAGCAACTGTAAAACCTTCGAAGTGAGAGGAGACTTTGCCCATCCTTACCTGGAATATAACAAGGAAGAGATTCTTCTGCTCACTCTGGGCTGTCTCCACCTTCTCCTGCAAGCGCTCTATCTGCTCTTCCAGGGGTCCATCCTCCCTGTCGCTGCTTCGGTCGTCGTCATCATCATCGTCGTCACTGTCTCTCTGCAAGTGACAATGACACAGGACTAACTAACCAGCAACCTGTGGATGCTGGTCAAGCCCCTCCAGTTCCACATGCCTGCAGAGCAACTGGAGAGCAGCAGCTGCAGCTGCCCTGCAGTCTGGCAAGTACTGCATTTTGAAATAGGTTTAGAACAGAATAGAATTAACCAGGTTGGAAGAGTCCAACCTATCACCCAACAGCATCTAATCAACTAAACCATGGCACCAAGCACCCCATCCAGTCTCTGCCTAAACACCTCCCTGGGCAGCGCATTCCAATGGCCAACCTCTCTTTCTGTGAAAAACTACTTCCTAACATCCAGCCTAAACCTCCCCTGGTGCAGCTTGAGACTGTGTCTTCTTGTTCTGGTGCTGCTTGCCTGGGAGAAGAGACCGACCCCCACCTGGCTACAACCTCCCTGCAGGGAGTGGTAGAGAGCAATAAGGTCTCCCCTGAGCCTCCTCTTCTCCAGGCTAAGCAACCCCAGCTCCCTCAGCCTCTCCTCACAGGGCTGTGCTCCAAACCCCTCCCCAACTACAGCAGGAAAATAGATTCTGAAGGACAAAAAATATGCCAAAATGGGGAAGCCCTGAAAAAAACCCAAAAACCCCACAAAGATTTCAGAGCAGCTTTAAAGATTTATAAGTCCTTTACCTAGTGGAAACACAGTAAAGGTAATAGCTGTGCTGGCTTTGTCACCACCAGATAATGAACAGCTTTTTAAAAAGAAAATTTAATAAAGCATAGGCTTTGTGAATGGTGTCTGCTGCAGCAGGGCAGCTAATCCATTCCATGAGCAGGTCTGGAACGTCAGGGCTCCAAGAAATAAAGCACTTTGTGAACTCAGATGAGTCTGGCTGGTTGGCAGATAAGGAAGGCTGGAGGCTGTAGTCTATGGTGTTGAAGTGGGGACTTCCTGAACTCGTGATCAGAAAGGATGCTAGAAAGGGTCTGCATGGACACCAAACTGCTAACTAGGAGCATGGAACGGTCTCAGTGCCTCAAACCCTGAGCAAACCAACAACCAAACCCACAAAATACACCAAAGCACCAGACTCATGAGCTCAGCTAAGAAAGTTTTACAGAGGAACACAAGGAATATAGGAGGAAAGACAGGATCTGATGGGTGGTGGTTATAGCCAAACCCAGATACTGCTTCAGTCTCATAAGAATCTTTCTGTGCAAGAATTAGCAGCTCAAAACCTCAAAGATTTGCAAAAGGAGCACGTGCAACTTGTGACCAACACGTTGCATGGCCCTGCTGCAAAGCAAATGAAGCTCACCATCAGAAATCAAAATGACTTGCCAGAGCCAAGTGAGAATTTAGTTTAATTCTTGCTAAGGGAATTTGCCTTTTTCTCCCACCTGCAGAGCTCTTCTGGCCTCAAAACACTTGAAGGATCGACAGGGAAAGCAAGCAAGCCTTGGACACTTCAGCAGTAAGGCAACTCACTTCATGCTGGGGACATCAAAACTCCACATCTTATTCCCTCTAAAAGGGATGGTCATGCAACAGCCTGCAGACCTACTCACTGTTGCATACAAATGCTTCTTCCTGGCACAATGCTCATTTAAAGCACTCAGTAATAAAGAGCTGCAGCAAGAGCCAAGCACAGCGATGAAAACAGTGGTATGTTTGTTTAGAGACTCCAGAGAAGCTCTGTGCTTCACACAAGGATCAATGACTGCATCCAGACCTTCAATAGTCACAGGAATTTCTTAACTGAGGATCAATGCAGATGGATGATGCAAGCAACTGGGATGGGTGCTGGTGGGAGTGAAAGACATGAGATGAAGGGGCTGGGATGAAGCCACACTGGCAAGCTGTGTGTTCTTAGTGATCTCTCAACAGAAACTTCTGGAAAAATGACTGACTGGTGCAGGTTTCTTCAAAACCCAGCAGCAGCCTCTGTGCCACGTGCCAGATTCTGATACCAACTTTGCCCAAAGCTTTGGAGCTAGCAAAAGGTTTTATGTGGGTAATCATACTCACAGGCCACACAAAGGAAAATCTCTCTTACTCTCTGCAAGTCTCAACACATTTGTAGACTGACTCCCTTCTGTAACAAGTAAGTATTGCATTCAGCCAAGCTTCCTTGGGCCCCATCTTTTGCAGCTGCCACAGAGGACTGACTCTCATTTCATTTTACTGTCCTACTTGGGACCACCGAGCACAACAGCAGCTGCTTGCTCATCAGTTTGTTGTACATAGTAACCCAGATCATGCAAAGGTGCTCAGTAAAGCTGGAGGAAGGAAGTTGAGAGATGCCAGTGTCAGAATCCAGCAGCACCCATCAGAAGAATGGCAACAGCCAACAATACAATACAATACACCAGGTTGGAAGAGACCTTCAAGATCATCGCATCCAACCCATCAACCAATCCAACCCACCTAAATACAATACCATACAATCCAACCCACCTAAACAACTAAACCGTGGCACCAAGCACCCCATCAAGCCTCTTCCTGAACACCTCCAATGAAGGTGACTCCACCACCTCCCTGGGCAGACCATTCCAATGGGCAATCACTCTCTCTGGATAGAACTTCTTCCTAACATCCAGTCTAAACCTCCCCTGGCACAGCCTGAGACTGTGTCCTCTTGTTCTGGTACTGGCTGCCTGGGAGAAGAGACCAACCTCTGCCTGGCTACAACCTCCCTTCAGGTAGTTGTAGAGAGCAAGAAGGTCACCCCTCAGTCTCCTCTTCTCCAGGCTAAGCAACCCCAGCTCCCTCAGCCTCTCCTCATAGGGCTTGTCTTCCAAACCCCTCCCCAACTTTGTTGCTCTTCTCTGGACACCTTCCAGCAAGTCAACATCTTTCCTAAACTGAGGGGCCCAGAACTGGACACAGGACTCAAGGTGCGGCCTAACCAGTGCAGTGTACAGGGGCAGAATGACCTCCCTCCTCCTGCTGGCCACACTGTTCCTGATGCAGGCCAGGATGCCATTGGCCTTCTTGGCTGCCTGGGCACACTGCAGGCTCATGTTCAGCCTACAATCAACCAGCACCCCCAGGTCCCTCTCTGCCTGGCCGCTCTCCAGCCACTCTGACCCCAGCCTGTAGCTCTGCATGGGGTTGGTGTGGCCAATGTGCAGAACCTGGCACTTGGATGTGTTCAGTCTCCTGCCCTTGGCCTCTGCCCATCTGTCCAGCCTGTCCAGGTCCCTCTGCAAAGCCTCTCTGCCCTCCAGCAGATCAACTCCTGCCCCCAGCTTGGTGTCGTCCGCAAATGTACTGATGATGGACTCAATGCCCTCATCCAGATCATCAATAAAGATGTTGAAGAGCATGGGGCCCAGCACTGATCCCTGGGGCACACCACTAGTGCCTGGCTGCCAGCTGGCTGTGGCACCATTCACCACCACTCTCTGGGCCTGGCCCTCCAGCCAGTTCCTAACCCAGCTCAGAGTGCTCCTGTCCAAGCCAGGGGCTGCCAGCTTGGCCAGGAGTTTGCTGTGGGGGACGGTGTCAAAGGCCTTGCTGAGGTCCAGGCAGACCACATCCACAGGCCTCCCCACATCCACCAGGCAGTCACCTGATCCTAGAAGGAGATCAGGTTGAGATCAACTTTTCCATGGCACTTCTGCATGGAAGCCTCAAGAGTACTCATTAACAGAACTTAATATAAATGATTTGTAACCGCTCCTGTTGTTATCTAATGAAGGTAATTGGAATCCAGATTAGAAGGCAAGTGGAAGACACTTGTTTTGAAGAGAAGCTTGTAAGAGAGGGCTTGAATAGAGCAAAGGTGCTATGAATTCCCTAATTTTTAAAGTGAATTCTTATGTTATAGCTACCATCAGAAGGGTAGAATGAAAACATGCATTCAGTTTTTGATGTCTTGGTGCTACAGATGACCACATATGGACAGACATGCTTCCTGGGGGTTTGGAGCACAAGCCCTAGGAGGAGAGGCTGAGGGAGCTGGGGGTGTTCAGCCTGGAGAAGAGGAGGCTCAGGGGAGACCTTATTGCTGTCTACAATTCCCTGAAGGGAGGTTGTAGCCAGGTCGGGGTTGGTCTCTCTCCCAGGCAACCACCAATAGAACAAGAGGACACAGTCTCAAGCTATGCCAGGGGAGGTTTAGGCTGTTTAGGATGTTAGAAAGAAATTCTTCCCAGAAGGAGAGATTTGCCATTGGAATGTGCTGCCCAGGGAGGTGGTGGAGTCACCATCACTGGAGGTGTTTAAGAGGAGACTGGATGAGGCACTTGGTGCCATGGTTTAGTTGATTAGATAGTGTTGGGTGATAGGCTGGACTCGATGATCTCAAAGGTACTTTCCAGCCTGGTTAATTCTGTATTCTGTAAAACCAGCTGAGTGTCACAATTTGACAGCATGAAAATTGGTGTAACTTTGCTTCAAGTCATAAAAAATTGCCAACAAACTACTCACCCTTTTGTGCTGCCTGGCCAGCCTTGCCTTAGTCTCCTCCAGCTCTTTATGAATCTTCAGAACATGCTTATTCATCTTACGAATTGTGGAATGCAAGATCTCCCAGATATAAAACCTAGGGGAGGCACCAAGTTCAAAACAACAGGTTACACAGCACCCCCAGACAGAAAACTAGAGGTAGTGCCTGTATCTGGGGGAAATAAAACCACCTTGGTGTCATCTAAGACATCTACTGGAGTGAGCAACACTCAGCATACAGGAAAGCACACCTGCAATGTAAGAAAGCTTAACTATCATTTATTTCCTATTTTTTTTCAGTAAACTTCCAAACCAGCATTGTATTTCGTGCCCATACATACTATCAACATCAGACTGACTTCTCACACCAAACTCATCACCTGTTCTCAGTAAGGGATGCATCAATGGCAGTACAAGATACACACTTCAGCCAAAGAGCGAGCTCCACAAAGCCAGCAGCTACATAACACAGTTTGACTAGAAATGTTTCCAGTCTTGTTCTGCTTTGGCTGATTAGAGGTCCCTTTCAAAATGGCATGCAAGCAGCCCTCTTGCACTGTAACACACATTCACACCCCATCTCAGAAGGAAAATGCTCAAGTACGTATTTTGTCCAATGATAAAAAGATCAAATTGCATTTTTTTCCCCCTCTACTACTCAGCTTTCTCAGATTAGAACTGTGCAGTGGACACTTAAAACAGTAATTCAGAGAGGGGAAAAAAAAAACCACAACAACAACCAAAACAAGCCAAGACAAATTCTTGTTACCTAGTGAAATCGTGGGCAAGCTCTGAGGAGAAGATCCAGTTTGCCACGGCAGCGCAGTCAACGATTTGTGTCCGAATCATCTTGTCCACAAGCACAGCAATCATCTGTGTTTTGTGGGAGACAATGAACAGAAGCTCTGTGAAGTACTGCAGCCTCAGACAAAAGCAGAGATGGCGTGATGCAACTCCACATTAGTGGTATTACTGGGTCATCTCAAACACTTTAGGAAGCTGGACAGTTCTAGCCCCTATCTGCTCTGAATAGGGGATCCGTATCAATTACATAAAGCCATTCTGACTTTGTTTCACAACTTTTTCTGCTTCTTGTGATGTGTCAATCTTTAGCACACACACTTCCACACAGAAGCAACAAATACAAGCTCCCTGGACCAGCAACAGTGCAGCCAGCAGGAGTAGGAAAGTGATCATGCCCCTGTACTCAGCACTGGTGAGGCAACATGCCAAATACTGTCTTCACCTTTAGGCCCTTCACTACAAGAAGGACATTGAGGTGCTGAAGCAGATCAAGAGAAGGGCAACAAAGCTGGTGAAGGGTCTGGAGAACAGGTCTAGTGAAGAGCAGCTGAGGGAACTGGGATTGATTAGTTTGGGGAGGTGAAGACTGAGTGGAGACTTCATTGCTCTCCACAACTCCCTGAAAGGAGGTTGGAGTGAGGTGACAGTTGGTCTCGTCTCTCTAATATCAGGTGACAGAAGAAGAGAAAATGGCCTGAAATTGAGCCAGGGGAGGTGTAGGTTGGAGATTAGGAAAAATTTCTTTGCTGCAAGGGTGGTCAGGGATTGGAACAGGCTGCCTAGAGAGGTGGTGGAGTCACTCACCCTGGTGGCGTTCAAGAAACCTGTGGAGATGGCGTTTTGGGACACGGTTTAATGGCCATACTGAGGCCATGGTGGTTGAACTCAATGACCTTAGAGGTCATTTCCAACCAAAACAATTCTGTTTTCTCAAAGTGAGGCCTTAGAGACACAATTCTAGTGTTTGACATCAAAGCATGTCTCAGATGACCATAATGAAGGAGCTACTGTGAGATGGCTCTCCTTCAGCTGCAAGTTTTCAAACATGACAGTTAGGTCACAGTATCACAGTATCACAGTATAACCAAGGTTGGAAGAGACCCCAAGGATCATCAAGTCCAACCTGTCCCAACAGACCTCACAACTAGACCATGGCACCAAGCGCCACGTCCAATCTCCCCTTGAACACCTCCAGGGACGGCGACTCCACCACCTGGACCTGGAGACACCTGGAGGTGTCTTCCAACCAAATACTCCACCAGGTCCTCCCTACAGGACCTGAAAGGGGACAGAGCCAGTGCTGCACAAGCAGTGGAAGTGCTCCACTTGCTTGCAGGCACTGCTGTGGTTCTAGAGGGGGCTGCAAGGCAACTGCAGAGAGGAGTTACTAAAGCAGTTGCAAGCTGCTCAGAAAAAAGGCTTATCTTAGTTACTCATGTGATCGAAAGCCACAGTATTTAAGAACCACAGCCTGCACTGCATTTATCCTTGCAGCCACCCTTTGTCAAATAAGGAAGTGTAACAAAGCTCCTTTTAAGGAAGGAAAATTAAAATAACTGAATGAATCATACAGAAGACTCAGCACTCCACTTTCAAGCCCCAGGATAGCATCCTATGCTCCATTTGTCCTTTGGCATTGCCAGGAAGTATTTCTGATTATCTAACCTGATCTTCCAATAAACACAGTCCTAGGACTTGGGGAAAACCTCTCATCTCCATGCGAAAGTTTCTCTTCCCAAAGTCACCAGGGACTGCTGATTGTTATTGCTAAGTCACTCTCTGCAGCACGTGTCACCCATTAGCACAATATGCCCTGTGTATACTGCTTGAATGAAATCAAAGGATGTTCCCACACACGTGGGAGTAGGGTGAGCAGCATGAAAACAAGACTCTGGACAAGTGCCCTGCTCTCCAGGGATCATTTCTTCTGTGTGCCAGGGAGGTTGTGGACTCAGGACACAAAAAAGTGCATGACCAGAAGCAAAAGACTGAACTGTAATTAACACAAGTGAGGAAAATCCTCATTCCATGATCAAGCAGGACAGGAGACCTTCCCATCTCCTGCATGTGATGTTTCTAAGAGCCACCTTGATTCATTTATTCAAATCTGACATGACTTTTTAGGCTGGGTTTGAAACCCCCAACTCGAGTTTAGTCATGCTGCAACACAAGGGAAGAAAGAGGAAGAGGCCCTCTCCAGGATCTTCATTAATCATTTGGATGAGGAGATTGAGTGCACCCGTAGTAAGTTTGCAGATGACACCAAGCTGTTGTCTGTGTTGACCTGCTAGAGGATAGGCAAGATTTACAGCAGGATCTGGACAGGTTGGACCCACGGGCCAAGGCTGATTGCATGAAGTTCAACAAAGGCAAGGGCCAGGTCCAGCAGCTGGGTCACAACCACCCCATAGTGAGATACAGACTTGGGGAGGTGTGGTTGGAAAGCTGCAACTTGGACAGGGCCCTGGGGGTATAGGGAATAGTCAACTGACCCTGAGTCAGCAGTGCCCAGGTGGCCAAGAAAGCAAATGGCATCCTGGCTTGGGTTAGAAACACTGTGTCCAGCTGGAACAGGAGGTGATCATCCCCCTGTGCTCAGCACTGTCACACCATGAGTGCTGTGTTCAGTTCTGGGCCCTCACTACAGGAAGGACACTGAGGGGCTGGAGCATGTCCAGGGAAGGGCAACAAGGCTGGAGAAGGGCCTGGAGCACCTGGGCTGTGAGGAGCACCTGAGGGAGCTGGGGGTGTGTGCAGTCTGGAGAAGAGGAGGCTGAGAGGAGACCTCATTGCTCTCTACAGCTCCCTGAAGGGAGGTTGGAGTGAGGAGGGGGCAGCCTCTTCTCCTGGGTGTCAAGCAACAGGACCAGAGGAAATGGTTTCAAGCTGCACCAGGGGAGGCTCAGGCTGGATGTTAGGAAATATTTCTTCACTGAAAGGTTTCTCAAACATTGGAATGGTCTGCCCAGGGCAGTGCTGGGGTCACCATCCCTGGGGGAGTTCAAGCATTGTGGGGACCTGGCACGTAGGGACATGGTTTAGTGTTGACCCTTCAGTGCTGGGTCAAGGGTTGGACTGGATGATTTTGGAGGTGTCTTCCAACCAAATACATTCTGCAATTCTGTAATATTAGGTTGTAGCAGTGTAATTTATTGTGATCCAGTTAAATGGCAGTAAGAAGTAGGTCAGGCTATAACTGTTACATTTTCAAGGTCAGTAATTTGGGAGGGAAGTTTAATATATTAAAAAAAAGAAAAATCCTCTTTTTTGGATGTTTTTACTGTACTTGGTGGAGAAGTGACACCTTGCACAGGTAGCTTCTGGGTGCAGGTTTTCCCCTCAAGAATGGGCCACAGGTCACAGAATGGTAAGGGTTGGCTGGCAGCGACCTCTAGAGACCCCAGATAAAGCAGAGCCACCCACAGCAGGTTGCCCAGGATCACAACGTCCAGCTGGATTTGGAAGCTCTCCACAGAGGGAGACTCCACAACCTCTCTGGGCAGCCTGTTCCAGGGATCCAGCACCTTCACAGCAAAGAAGTTTTCCTTTGTGTTCAAGATGGAACCTTCCAGGTTCCATTTTGTGCCAGTTGCCCCTTGTCCTGTCGCTGGGCACTACTGAAAAGATCCTGGTCCCATCCTCTTGCTGCCACCCTTTAGAAACTTATAAATTATAAGGAATTATGAAATTCCTTCCCATTCTTCTCTTCTCCAGGCTAAACAGCCTCAGGTCTCTCAGCCACTCCTCACAGAGATGCTCCAGGCCCCTCAGCATCTTTGCAGCCTCTGCTGGAGTCTTTCCAGTAGTTCGCTATCTCTCTTGAATTGGGGAGCCCCCTTGGTCTCAGGGGCACCACTTCTCAGAGCCTGGCCTTTGCAGCTGGGAGGTACAGTCCACTTCCAAGCACAACAAAGTGCAACACAACCACACCAGTAAGTAATAAGTGAAATAATTAATGCAGGCAAATCCAGGTTGAGTTCCTTATTGATTTCTATTTACAGGAGAATGACAGCTGAGGGAGAAAACTGCTGTGAGGAAACTGAACAGCTTAAAACAACTGAGGCATTTTTCATGGGTCTTCTGGCTCAAGACTGAATGTAATGGCACCATCAGATTGATCAGTTGTGTTCTGAATAGCCACTAACTGCAACTCTCCTTGCTCTGCCCACACACAACTGTGACTCCAGCATGAGCTCAGTGGAATAAATGTATGGCTCTCACTAGCAATTTAAAACACCAAACCAATAAAATCCCTTAAAACCACACAGGTTTCCACATTGCTATGATTTGATAGGAGATCTACATCTCCATTTCCATTTGCACACCTACAGTGCTTTGCAGTTTTGAACAGAAACATGATTTTAGCCAGTATTATTCTCTTCTGTGACAAAACAGCATAGTATGAATGAGTCAGAATGACAAGCTTTTGCCCTCCCACCATAAACTCTGACGAAGATCTGGCCTCACTTTTGTGTCTATCCTTCATTACAGGCATTAGCAACAGGAGTAAAATGCAAGTCTTTCAAGATGGCAGTAGACAAGTTATTTTTAAAGGGGACAAAGCAAACTGCAATACTTTCTCATTATATATGACCTCTGTGAGTTCAAACTCGCAGGGATGCTCGACACTGCAACCTCTTACCTGTGGATGGTTCTTCCAGACCTCGTACACAACCCTCAGGACATGGAGTTTCCCCTCATCACTTTCAGCAAGTGTTTTGAAGACCTCATGAAACCTTTTAATAAATGTAAGTAGTCAGTGGAGGGGGTGGGATTGGGTCAAAAGAGCAGCAGATAAAGGACAACTGGTTTAGTCACTTTTTTTCTCCTTTTGGACAATCTATCTGCAGAAGTTCTCCAATGACTATTCCCTGGAAAATATAACCATTCTGAGCTAAAACAGGCTACAAAAAGCAACTTAAATCTTGGTGGTGAACCTAGTCCCTGAAGCTGGGACTACATTTCTCACACTCTTAAAAGCAAGAGGCACTTTCATGCCTCATCTGCTTATCTATACACAGCTGGAGCCTTGGACCTTCCTTTTGACTGCTATCCAATCTGCCCCTTTTTGAGGGAAATGCTGCTAGAAGCCCCTATTTCTGCAGAGTTATGCTGAGTGCTACACAGCACTCAAAACTCAGCTTGCTGTAATTTAACTGTAAGGCATAAGGGGATCTTTTCGATACCATGGCTGCAACTCCCAGTGTGCAGCAGGGAGAATGCCACAGCTCTAAGTATTCATGTCACCCTGCCTCTTGTACTACTGATTGCAGGTTACTACCTACAGCTTCTTATCAACCTTGCCTCTGCCAAGCTCCCAGGGGTATGTTTTTCTAACAGCTCTATATATCTCTAAGGACAGACAGAAAAACAACTTCAGATGCATGTGACTATCTTCCATGGATCAAGACCACTTAAGAGGAACTCCAGAGCATACAGGATTAAAAATTAGTTATTTTTATCTCATTTTGCTCAAAAGAGAGGTGCAGTAAATTTCCTAGAAGTTAAAGGGCATCTTTAAGGGATGCAATTCTAAAACATTTCAGAATGGATGTTACTCTGCTTTGGTAGACAGAATTTTACAGAAGACTGCTTTGAAGTTTCTTCCCTCCCCCCCTCCAGATTTATTTTTCTCACACAAATGCAGCTGTCCTAAAATCATGTTCATAATACAGGACATGGTGGGAGGAGCTACCCAGTCAGCCAAACATAGGGAGACACCCTTGTTCCTCACCATAATCAGCAAATTAGTAACTCTAAAATGGAATAATGTTCCACACCCATCTCATGTTTGGGCTGACATCACATGGCTGAAATGTACACATCTCTTAATCCCACTCATATATATATATATAACCCAGGATTTACATGCTATCAGTGAGGTTGTTCTCCCAGTCATACTGCATTTTGGAGCACCCAAGACATTGCTGAAGCTTGCAGGCCAGTCATTGTACCATGCATTTCACTGGCAGAATTAAACAGTTCTGTAAAGCCCCAAAATAATGCACCTATTACACTTACTTTGCCAGGGCACTGAAGGAGTGGCTGAAAGACTTGGCAGCTAGGTGGAGCAGAGTCTGAACAAAGACTTCTATTTTCAGAGGGTTGAAGGTAAATCCTTCATCTGCAAGTTATTTAAAGTTGAAGCCGTAAGTACTTCATGTGAAGCACGTAAACTATGCACAGAACTGCAGAGATAACTTAAGGGTTTAACTCATTTCACACACACACAAGAAGTTTAATCAACAGGGTTTTGTAAGGGAGCTAGTATAGAAGCTCCATAATATGCAGGTCTTCAGGACCCAGTTTTGCCACTGAGAAAATGTGCAGGAAGGATTCCAAGTCAGTGAAGAAGCCATCAGAGGCACAGACAGCTTATCGACGTGTAACAGCACTGAGGGACAGCAGCAGAGAAAGAGCCGAAGGAGACGCAGAGTTAGGCATCAAGCTGAAGGACTGGCAGGCCATAAAGAGAGTGGATGAGGAGAGGGGAAGGTAAGGATGATTAAGATAGAGTGGTTGGCTATTTAAGACACAAGGGAAACGTCCAGCAAGCATGCATAGCAAAAATAGATTCTAGGGGTGAATGGTGCCGTGTCCCCGTCTCTAGCTGCAGTTACCTGCAGCTGAAGACAGGCAGGGAGGAGGGCACTCATTAGTGGGTGGTGCCTAAAGCAAAGCAGGAAACATGGCAGTGGATAACAGCACACACACACAGATTTAAAAACCCCAGATCATTGATGCTCTCTGCTTGCATAACAGAACACCTGCAAGTGTTACAGAAACACTCAACCCACTCCTTAACCCACTGTATCCCACTCCATCTAGCCCCCTAAATGACACAGGCTTTAGGAATCAATGCTGCCTGTGGCTGCAAAGCTGAAGACAGCATGAATGGAGTCCCATCATTGAGTTTGCATCTACAAGATACAAACTAGATGAGGTCTTTTCCAACTTTAGTGATGTTATGAAGACCACAACCAGCAGGCTTGGCTATCATATCTGCTGTGGGACTGCACCAAGGGGAGGGAAGCACTCAAGTCAAGGCACAAGCACCGAATTCTCAGGGGTGAGTGTTAACAGCAGGAACTGCCCTCCCTTGCTGAAGGCAAAGGAAATACTGAATTATTTTATCCTACTTCTATCAATAATCACAACACACAACTCAAGCACCAGGTTACTTCTGTTAAGAAGAACAGGCTTGCTTCTACATGCAAGGCACTTCCAAAGAAACCAACACCCAACCTAAAACCGGTGTATTACTTCCATTTAGTGGCAAACTGAAACCAACTGTTACCACAAAAAGCATACATTTCTGTTAACCACCACACTCATCCAAAGGATGGCAGATGGAGGTACACACAGAAGGAACATAACTTACCATCATCATCATCCTGGTTTGGATTAGGCACGTCTTTTAAAATGCTGAAGATTTCATCATTACTGGCCTTATTTTTAATTGCAATTGTTAAACAGAGTGCCACAGTGTACCCAGGAAGAGACCCTAAACAAAAGCAAAGAGGTCAAAAACACAGAAGCAAGTGAGTACTTCTAATACCAGAGTGCCTCTTAAGACAAACAAGTACACTTCCCAGCTACTCCTTGAACTAGCTGTTTCCACTACCACTGGATCACTGCTCCATAAGTCTGCTCAGGCTCTTCCCTGGTCTTCACATGAAATTAAAAACTTTCAAGTAGAACCCTTAGAGCTGAGGTCAGGTAAGCACTCTCCTGTCAGAAGTTCTGCTTAAGCTTCCATCAGTTTCCTACAAATACAATACTTCCTTGCTTTTCCTCACTGTATCTTTGATGATGGCACTTTTATGCTTAAGGATGCCTTTACACTGAGTAATAAAAGGAATAACAAGGTATCCCTCCACCTCAGTCTTTACATCATCTGCTGCCTCTGTATGCTTCATTAAGCCATTTTTACTGGTAAACTCTTCTACTGTTTCACAAAGTTCAGAAAATAGACTCACATTACCACTTCATATGCTGACTTGTGCACAATATTGTGCCCAAACAGGGGGAAACAGATGAATTTTCCAATTTTAGGCTTCTGGCAAACAAGGCTGCACAACACCACAACCACCTCAGCATGAGTAACTTCATGTATCTGGATTTTTCTCTTCTTCATAAAGTAACAAAAAGGATTATGTTACAGAGATCCAGGCTTGATGTATAGTAATTGCTCACATGAAGCATATTTACCCAAAATGATGAAAATCATACGCATTTATTTCAGCTGTGCTCTTCCTTATGAAGACAAATGATATTACAGTCAATCTAGAGTGTTCCTTTGCTCTGAAATACTGCTTTCTTCACTGGGGCCCTCAGTGACTGCAATACTTACTGTTACTTTCATCTCCATATTTGTAAATGCACACTGGATTAGCAGGACTGAGGACAGAAAAGCTTGCAGGAACAATGTCTATTATCCGCTGATGGTAGGAGAGTCTGGAAATAACAAGCAGTGGAATTAAAATGGGAATAACACCATAACATAACTGTTTCCCTGTGTTTTGACTTTCACAGAATGGCTTAGCTTGATTATCTGCTTTACTACATCAGAGATATCTACTCCAACCTCCCTGCTATGGGCAGAGGGATGCCTCTCAACTACACTCATGGCCTCCAACCCAGCCCTGAACATCCCCACGGCATCCAAAACCTCCCTGGGCAGCCTATTCCAGAGTCTCACCACCCTTGTACTGAAGAACTTCTTCCTAAGATCTGGTCTAAGCCTACTCTCCCTCAGCTTAAAACTATTCTGCCTTGTTCTCTCTCTAGACACCCTCATGAAAAGTCCCTCACCAGCCTTTCTGTAGGATCCCTTCAGGTATTGGAAAGTAGCTCATAGGCCCCCCTGGAGTCTTCTCTAGGCTGAACAACCCTGGATTCCTCAGTCTGTTCTCATAGCAGAAGTGGGGAAGTTTAGGCTCAAGGTGAGGAGAAAGTTCTTCTCAGAAAGAGTAATTTGCCATTGGAATGTGCTGCCCAGGGAGGTGGTGGAGTCTCCATCCCTGGAAGTGTTCAAGAGGGGATTGGATGTGGCACTTGAAGCCATGGTTTAGTTAGTCATTAGGTGTTGGGTGAGAGGTTGGACTTGATGATCTCTGATGTCTTTTCCAACCTTACTGATTCTATGATTCTAAGTGCTCCAGCCCTTGGATCATCTCCATGGCACTCCTCTGGACTTGCTCCAACAGCTCTGTGTCCTTCTTATGCTGGGAACACCAGAAATGGATGCTCTATGTGAGGTGGGGTCTCACAGGAGCAGAGTAAAGGGGTAGAATGACCTGTTTTGACCTGCAGTCCACACTCCCCTTGATGCAGCCCAGCACATGATTTGCCTTCTGGGCTGCATGAGGGCACTGCAGGCTCATGGCAAGCTTCTCATCAATCAATACACCTGAGTCTCTCTCTTCAGAATTACTTTCAACCCACTCTGCACCCAGCCTTTCACAGAACAAAAATCATAACATTTACACAAACAGAAAGGTACTTTCTGCTGAGTAGTGAGAGCTAAGTAAACCAAACCTGCTAGAAGATGTCTTTTTATTTGAAGTCCATGATGCTAGAGTTTCATCTTCACACAATTAATTTACCTTGTGGACAGATTTAGAAGCTGCCTGTTAGGATGCCCAAGATGGGCTACAGGAAACTAGTAAAATGTTGGCATTCAAAGCAGAAAAAACAACAACATTAAACTGGACATTTTCATTTTACTTTCCAGCTTACTTCACTCCCAGAGGCTTAATTTTACTCTGAGTTTTCAGTGAAATGGAAGAATGCCACAGAAAAATGCTATTTGTTTTGTTGCACAATACTTTCACACTTCCTATACTGTATTCACCCAAGCCCAGATGAAAGTTCTAATGTAAGATGCTGAATACCAAAAGCATTTTGCTTTTTTACTTTCCTACACTTCCTCTCTCTCAACAATTGTACTAATTGTGTACTTTTTTTTTTTGGTTGGGTTTTTAATTTGCTTTTTTTGGAGAGCTGCTTGCTTGCTTTCAGGTCAATGAACATCAGAGGCACCTAGAATAACCAAGGTGAGATGCTCAGTTTTCAGTATACCTAATTACCAGTTCCCTCCATTTCTCTGAATGCTTCCCATGAATACTGCCTGAACTCTGTTTCTCTCCATGCCTGTGGTGAAGGATGTCTTTTTATAACTAGAGGTGTGCACACCTGAGGTAGTCAGCTCACCACCACCTGCTCCACTTGTTTCTGACTACAGGTGTGCATACCTGCAGTAGTTAGCTCACCATCTGCTCCATTTGTTTCTCCCCCTCTATAAAGTAGTGTCCTAAGTGTCCTACAGCATGTAAGCAGGCTAAGATACTAAGATACAGACTCATCTCTGAAGCTGACTTGCAAGAACAAGTCCCTCAGGGATCAGTCCTGGGACCAGTCTTGTTCAACATCTTTGTGGGTGGCATGGACAGTGGCATTGAGTGCACCCTCAGCAAGGTTGCTGATGACACCAAGCTGTGTGGTGCAGCAGACAGCTGGAGGGAAGGGATCCATCCAGAGGGACCTGGACAGGCTGGAGAGGTGGGCACAAGCCAACCTCATGAGCTTCAACAAGACCAAGGGCAGGGTCCTGCATCTGGGTCGAGGCAGTTACAGGCACAAATCCAGGCTGGGCAGGGACTGGCTGGGGAGCAGCCCTGAGGAGAGAGACTTGGGGGTGCTGGTGGAGGAGAAGCTCACCAGGAGCTCTCAATGTGCACTTGCAGCCCGGAAAGCCAATCAGATCCTGGGCTGCATCAGGAGAACTGTGGCCAGCAGGGCAAGGGAGGGGATTCTCCCCCTCTACTCAGCTCTGGTGAGACCCCACCTGGAGTACTGCCTCCAGTTCTGCAGCCCCTATTCCAAGAGGGATCTGGAGGTGCTGGAAGGTGTCCAGAGAAGGGCCACGAGGATGATCAGAGGGCTGGAGCACCTCTCCTATGAGGACAGACTGAAGGAGTTGGGGCTGTTCAGCCTGGAGAAGAGAAGGCTCCCAGGTGACCTCATTGTGGCCTTCCAGTATCTGCAGGGGGCCTACAAGAAGGCTGGGGAGGGACTTTTCAGGCTATCAGGGAGTGATAGGACTAGGGGGGAATGGAATGAAGCTGGAGGTGGGGAGATTCAGGCTAGATGTGAGGAGGAAGTTCTTCACCGTGAGGGTGGTGAAGGCCTGGAATGGGTTGTCGAGGGAGGTGGTTGAGGCCCCATCCCTGGAGGTGTTTAAGCCCAGGCTGGATGAGGCTCTGGCCAGCCTGATCTAGGGTAGAATGTCCCTGCCCATGGCAGGGGGGGTTGGAACTAGATGATCCTTGTGGTCCCTTCCAACCCTAACTGAAACTATGAAACAGATGTGCCTAAGACAAGAGTCTGATGGGAAAGAAATCTGATGGGATCCAGCATATCCAGAAGCAAAGATCAAACTTTGCCTGCCATGAAGCTACCAAAAGACCTCACTTACCGCATGCACTTCTCCAGAACTTCTCTCACAAACTTGGGTTTGGGCTTTTCAAGGTCCTGAGTAAGACAATCTGACCTGTGGAAAGGACAGAATGCTTTCAGCAGAAGAATTTATGCTCTAGTCTCCTTTTGGCTTGGGTCTAAATAGGTACAAAACAATCTCAGTCCAAGGACAGCTGGAGTGCCTGACACTTAGTTTTACAGTGTAAGCAATTTTAAGACGATGAGGTGAGTTTATCACCATTTCCTCACTGGCCCAACAGTATTCTTGGAATCTCATCTGTGTCTGACAAATTTTCAAGTAGCTTCCCTTCCCCCACCAGATTAAAAATAATTTGTGCTGCCTGTCCCTTTCCTTCGGAAAGGAACCTTCTGTGATTTCATAGTCTGTTTCCCCACCACAGGAATTTTTGAGCTTCTGGATGATTTCAAGTACATTTCACATAAAGAAAGGCTCATATACAGTCATTTGTGAGGAAAAAAAGGCATCTTCTGAGAGAGACCCAGAGAAGCATTTGCCATCAAGGAACATCCAGGAAAAGAAAATCATCTCTCTGAAGATTGCTGCCTGGCAGTCAACTGGGATCTAGGATAATCACTAAGCACTTAACTCCACATGAGGACAACACAAGAAACTTAAGTAAAGCCCCTAGAATATAATTCAAGAAGGGCTGCACCCCTCTCCACAAAAATACCTGAGAAGATCAGCAGATATGCAGCAGGTAATGGAAGTTACCATAGGGGGGACTTAAACCAAACATCATCCTCCTTGCTACCTGAGTGCCTGGTATGGAAACCTCAGGGGAACCATACTAGGTTAGACATTGATGGGAGTCCAGGGAGTTAGATTGGAGTTCCATATTTGATATGGTAAGAATGGATGGCAAGGCCAGCTCTGATGGGACATCAGGTGCTAGGATTTGGCAGCAGGAAAACAGATCACGAGGTCTCAAGGATAAAGGTTATTACAAAGGATTTGGGGTAGGGCAGACAGCAAGATCTCAGACTAAATACAGGATACAAAGAGTCAGGGCAAACCATCAAGAGTAAAGAGAGGAGTAACTTCAGAAAACTTGGCAGCAAATGAATGAGGGTGCAGGACACACCAAAGGAATCATGTTTCTCCTCCTCCTGTTTAGGGAATGCTGACACTGTCTTGTGATTTATCACGAAGTTCACCAAGGACAATACAGTGACTAAAGAGATTACCACGATAATCTACCACTGAGTGGTGGTGAACAGATTAAGAAAGATCTCAGAAGGGCTGGTGGAGAGCAATTAACAGGGACACTGTGCTGTGACACTGCCTGGATTAGTCTGGGATCTTCAGGTTTTTGCAGCATCAGGTTCAAATCAAAAGAAGAGAAACTTACCAATCTTCCCAGCTCCAACGGAACTGGAAGTTGCTCAAGTGGTGAGAGAACCAGTTAATAAACCTTTATTAGAAGGGAAAAAACAAGAGTTAATCATTAAGTATCAGAATAGCAGGAAAATGAGATTCTCTTAAAAATGCATTCTACCTTTCAAAAGAAAGCCTAAACTCTAAAGCTGTTACAGCATTAAACAGGCATTTATACTGAGAGATTCAAAAGGCAGGACTTCAGAGTCACAAAAAAGCTTTTATGGACAAATAGCCTGCCACATTCTGTGGTTTCATAGAAAGGGATAAGCCATTAAACTAACAATGAAAACCTAAACTTACTGTGCAATATGCAACTTCCACAATTTTGATGAGTAATTTTAGCCCTCCTACACAATGCTGACTTCACTCAAAGGGCAACAGTACCACCACTCCTCCTGTGTGGCGCTCATGCTATTAACTCCACCTCCAGCCAGGTCCCAGACCACCAGGGAGCAGGTGCAGCACTAGGTTAAGAGCACCATGCACCTACCAACAGCTTTGAGCACAGAAAAATCTGTGACCATTACTAACTCTCCTGACCTCTGAGAAAGTGATGCTTTGAAGGAAAGGCAAGCAGCCAGTCCTTCACCTTCTCAGACTACTCAAAGCCAGAGCCCAGAAAACAATTTGAAAAGCACTACAAAGTTCCAACAAGGACTTCTGACTGCTCTTCTGACAGCCTCTTGAACACTTGAGTGGTGTTTTCCATCGTCCCCACGGCAGATTTACCTGTCCACACATGTTGTATTCATTGTATCCAGACGCATGTAGAGCATTTCTGTGGCTTGTGCAAGCTGGAAGTTTCTTATTAAGGTTTACAGAAAATCACTAGGTAAGTCAGATGTTATTCCATTCAGGGTTTTTTTTTTTTAATAGAATGTCATTGACCTTTTGTACTGAAAGCTCCCTGGGCCTACTCCAAAATCAGGTAAGTCACAGTAAATCTACAGTGTTTAAAAAAAAGAAAAGGCACCATGTTTTGAGTTCTGTCCTCTAATCCCAGCCTGGTTTTCTTCCATTATTGCAGTAAGATTGCTGTCTTCTTCCATGGAAAGCCAGAATTTGTGACAAGACTGATATAAGCAGACACCAAGCTCCTCATGGACTACTTCTGTAATTTCACCAGTCTTGCTTCATGGGCTGCTGTTGATGCTTACCCACAAACAATCTCTGAGGCTTGAGAAACTATGTGTACACTGATTTTACCCCACAAGACCATCACTCTTCTTACTCTGTCCCTATCAACATTGAAAAATTCCTGCATGGACATCCATCTAATTTTAGAGATGGAGCTGGCTCTGACCATTGAGATGATCTGATTTGCAGACAGTATGTGGTATCATGAAGTAGAATGGAAACTTGGGCATGAAATTACCAGTGGATAGACATCTGTTCACCACCCTCCATTCTGTCTTATAGACTGATCTGAAGCAACAATCTAACATGATGTAAAATAGCAGCAAATTGGGGGGTAATGCAACAGCCAGCATTAGGTGGGAGTCATGTCTCCTTCCTCAACATTTAACCATTTTGTCAGACCATTTTCATGTTCCTAGGGGGAGCACAGTGTGTGAAATCAGGAATTCCTGATTCTTTTGCATCATCTGCTACACTTCCTATTGAAGGGGAAAAGAAAATAAGAAAAAAAAATAGTTCAGGCACTCACACAATTGTTAGAACAAAAAAAACACCTCTGCAACTTCCTTCCTTCTCAGTCTTTAACATGCCTGCAACTATGACACACACTGGCTAGAGCTAAGCAGGCTGCACTGACTGTTTTATTTTATCTCCTCACCCAGGCAGCACTTCTTGGCAAGCTCAGAGGAAGTACCAGAACATAGTCTGTAGAGCCTTGTCTACTTGCTGTATCTAGACCCGTGCTAAGTGGTCTATTCTGCTCTTTACTGTGAATCTTACAGGCAAAGTTTCATGCAGCTGCTGCAGAATATTGCCATTCAGTGCCTACTGCTATCCCATCATCTGCAGAACAAAACAAAAGGAGGACTCCATTGTATGAATGCTGTCCAGCAGCACAGAAAGGATACAACTTGTGGTAATGAGCCAGGCTGAAGTTTGCACAGTTCAATCAGCAGGGTTGTGTACATGACTTCAATGTGTGGTGGAGATGGAAGCTGGAACAGTTCTGCAAATATCACCTGCAGGAGAGGAAGGCACAGAATCAGAGCAGAGTCCACTGTGGCCTGCACAACCCTCAGCATCACAATAATGGCCATCCATCTCAAACAATTACATATCCAAAAGACTACCCTATTAATCTGTCAAAGAAAAAGAAAAGCTTATAGAGGTAGTGGTAACCCTACAGTGTATTAACACAGGCCTCTCCAACTTCCCTCACCACTTCCTACTGCCAGCACTACACATCTGCTACATCTAACAAAGACTGCCCATAACTGCCCATCTCTACTTTTCTCCTATGCAAACACTTGACCTAAACAAAGCCACAGGCTTGAACTTAAAATTAAACCCAAAAAATAAAGTACCATTTGGCACAGGATCCTTCTAAGAAAACTCAAAGCCAGCCCTGCAGTTGTGATTTTATTTTCAAGTTTCCCTTTCAGATCACCATGTCAGTCTTTGAGAGCTACAAAAATGTTATCACTCTACAACATTAATCTGTTGAGTTTCTGTTTATTTCACATGCCATTCTCAACTAGATTTAAATTGCATCAAAGGCAATTTTGGTTCATTATTGTTGGTAAATTTCCTCTTTAAACTTCTGTATGAAAAGAGAAGAACTGAAGCTTAAATGAGTAAGCTTTAGAAAAACCTTGCAAGTGTAAGAAGTCAACATCCATTTATAGACTCCACAGAGAACACATGAAAACACACCAACTGGAACTTGTTATTTTAAGGAGGGACTTAAAAGCATGAAGTGGCTATAAGGAGATGGAGAACCGTTCTGTGACAGAATAATTTGGACCTATTGTTAAGGCAAATATGGCAAGGAAATCTTCTCAAGCAGGAAACTGCTCCTCTCCCTGACACAGAAAATCACAATGGGATGATCAGTCATTATCTGAGATACTGCATTTGTGATACCCACCACACATTCATTATCAAATGTTCAGATTAAGTGTTTCAAACTGACAAACCATGTGAAAATAACCAGGCCACAAAGATCAAGACACTGATGATCTGAATGCTTGAACGCTGTTGAGCCCAAGCTGTGCCAAAAGCTGCAGGAACACAAGTGGGCACGGCAGCCTTACAAATGATGCTCCACAGACATTACCTGCTCACAGCTGCCAGAGACATCCACATAGACATCTCTGAGAAGCTACTGAGAGAAAGGCACCACCTTTCAGTGTTTCACACAGATTCCAAGTAGGAAGAAGCATTTTGTTCTTGGCTTGACAGCTTGTGATGTGGAGCCTCAGAGGTCCCAGAAGCAAGCATACTTAGAGTCATAGAATCGTTTTGGTTGGAAAAGACCTTTAAGATCACTGAGTCCAACCATTATCTAACTCTGCCAAGTCTAGTGCTAAACCATGTCCCTCAGCACCACATCTCTACCCCACTGAAACCTCCAGGGATGGGGATTCAACCACCTAATTGGGGAGCCTGTTACAGTGTTTTGAGAGCCCTTTCAGAAGAGAAATTCCTCCTCATCTCCAACCTAAACCTCCCCTGGTGCAACTTGTAACCATTTCCTCTCATGGTGGGAGACCAACCCCCACCTTGCTACAACTCTCTCCTTCAGGCAGCTGTCAAGAGTGAGAACTGCTCTCCTCAGCCTCTTTTTCTCTAGACTAAACCTCAGTTCCCTCACCTGCTCCTTCTAAGACCTGTTCTCCAGCCCCTTCACTGCCCTACTCTGGACATGCTCCAGCACCTTGGTGTTTTATCTTGTAGTTAGGGCCCATAAACAGAACACAGTACTCAAGGTGTAGCCTCACCGGTGCAGAGTACTGGGGGACCACTGCTTTCCTGGTCCTGCTTGTCACACTATTGCTGATCCAAGCCAAGAGGCTGGTGACCTTCTTGGCCACCTGGGCACACTACTGGCTCATGTTCAGTCAGCTGCTGACCAACCCAACACCCTCAGATCTTCCTCTACTGGGCAGCTTTCCAACCACAAAGGAAGGTTACATTAAACTGTTTGACTGTTATGTTCTCACTCAAACAACACTTTTGTTAGACAGTACTGCTTCTTAAATTCAGTGACTTCCTGAAATAGTGTAATTTCACTGTTAAAAACTGTTGGTGATAGCAACTTGTCACCAACCTGACTGTTAAGAGAGACCTTACAAGAGAGGAGCAGCAAGCAGACTTAACAGAAGCCTGAAAGAAACAAGCATGCTAAGCCTTAACAGCTCTGGTGGTTCATTGAAAGGAAGCAGTCATAAACAAGCAATTAAGTTAATATTCTAAAACAACTCATAACTGCAAGGAAAAGGAAATTACTACATTAATAGTTAAGGAATTTGTACACCAGTCTTGCACTTTTCTTTCCAGTAATTCCATCTATTTCACATAGCTTCTGAATCAAAGAATGTCCAGGGCCTTTAGGTAACTTATTTCATCAGGGATCGCAGTAACTGTTTGTTGGCATCAATGTACAGCTGAGCATAAAGCACACAACCAAGCACATTACCTGAAGATATGGAAGAAAAGGCTACTGGAAGGTACTTTGATAGCAAAGGCAGAAAATTGTTAATGCTAATATTCTTCTCTTCTAAATTCAGAGTACAAAATGAACAAGCTGACCAAAAATAAGGTAAACTTTCAAGCATTCAGAATATTTGGCATTTTGGTGCCAAGAGAAGTTATCAATCCCACTTTCATTAAGATAGATCTTCTACATAAGATTATTTCTTGTCATAATTAACCTAGAAATTGCTACTTACATCTGCTTCTTCATAAAGCCTTTATATGACAGCTTGCTATTATTACTAAAATCTCTTAATCCACTTCAACTTTTCAAGGAAAATAATGAAGTTTTATACAGCTCTGCATCTTGAAAACAGACCTTAGAAAGGAGGCAGTGAAAGAAGACCTATAGTCTTCATTTGATATATTTACTTGAAAATCTCTAACATGGAGGATGCTCTGGAGAAAACACAGTTACTCCATTTTAAGTTCTACTCAGGGCCAGCTGAGCAGAACTGGCTGAGTCTGATTGGAGATCACCCAGAAAAAAGCCCCTTGCATAGAGCAGTCTCACCTAGACCAGGTTACTCAGGTGTCCTGTTAAGTTTTGAGCTTCCTCAGAGACAGAGAATCCACCTCTCTTGGCAAACACTTCCAGTCTTTAATAACCCTCACAGTTAAAAACCCCCCAACAAACCAAAAGCAGCTAACCAAACAAAACAATCCAAAAGATTTCTTTTTTTATCATTAAATGGAGTTTCTTGCATTCCACTTTGTGTCCATTTCCCCTTGTATTTCAAGCTGTTTTTTCCCTAAACTAAAAGTGACTGAAGTGTAGCCATCAGAAGCATCATATGTATGACTTTAATATTCTCACAAATTCCACAACCTGGTTAGCTAGTGCTCTAAGAAATGTGAACAGTTGACCCAAGTTTCCCTGCACCAAGTCCAAATGGCAACAAAAACCATAAAACAAACACTCAGATGTACACAACTTAACCATTTAAAACCCACTGCCCAAATTCAACAATGTTCTGGCTGACTCTCAAACCAAACTGTAATTTGAAGGACCTACCATGGAACTAACTGGGACATGTTACTCATGAAGCTACAAAAGATGTTATCCATAAAATCCATACCTCTACTATGTGGTAGTTCAAAGGGATCTTGTTGTTTCCTGGGTAGCTCAACAGCTGCGCAGCACTGCAAAACCAGAGATTTCATTAAGAAGATAATGCAGCAAGTGTGATGTAAAGAGCAAATAAAGCTAAAGAAAATGCTTAATTCTGGACAAGAGTTCACACAAAAGCAGCACAAACAAGTTAACAATCCTTATAAAAAAAAAATAAATAGTATCTGTCCTTCAATCCACAGAATGCTTAAAACAGAAACAGCACAGGAACACATCAGCGTTTTCCAAACCATGACTGTCATGATGTATTCCACCTCAGTGTAGTTGTATCACTAGAATGCTACAATGCTACACAAAGTAGTTTTGCATAAACAGTCACTGTGATTTGCAATTCTGCTGTGCATATATATGAAAAGAACAAAACAAAAACAAACAACAGATGTTCAGAATGATTTGAAAGCACAATTAGGCTAACGGGTTACATAAGAAACTCTCAGGCTTCATCTTTTAATCAGCTCATTACCACCTATCATTATTAGAGGGCAAACAACTGCTATTTCCTGATTTTATTTCTACCTCTCTGGCAAATTTTCACCTCCCTCTAGTCTTTTACCTTCCTCTGAGCACTAACAAAGACTACCCCAGTAACCTCAACAACCCTTAATTTCTAGTTCCTGCTGATTCAAAGAGCTGTAGTGAAAAATATCTTTAATACATGCCATCACCAAAAATATTGTTTCTGCCCATTCCTTCCTTAGTATACAAAGTTTGGTGATTTTCATTTGGCACAACACAGCCAACTACCTGTGGTGAACCATCTAAGTTATTGACTACCCACACCAGGTATTGCTGAAGCAGAAATGAATTCAAACTAATGAAACCTGCTGGCCCTGAAAGGACTCCCCAAATTGAGCTCAATTATCCCAGTCATGTAATCCCAAAGAGAAGAATGCAACAAGAAGTAGGAAGCTGAATTGTGGCTTATGAATACCAGCATGCAGTCAGATGCAGATGAACCAACTCAAGGTTCACCATACCCCAAAAAAAAGTGGTTGAAAATTTCAGGACTCTCCACAGTATGTCTGCCTGTACTATCAAGGAACTCCCATAGTCCCTCTGGCTCCTGCCATTATCTGTGTATCAGAAACTCACAGTATTCCAGGCAACAGCTCTAAGTTTTGTCAAATGCACTAGGAAATGTTTAATCTTGAGCTCCTGTCCAACCAGAGTAGGACTCTGATGGCACCAACGCCATGGCAGTACATGAAAAACACCAAAGTCCCACAGTGCTAAGATCTTCCTACCAAGTCTTTCTCTCTTTCCAGTGAGATTTGATGATGCAGTGAAGGTTCTCTTCTATCACAAATCGTTCAACAGAGTGGCTGCCAGGCATGACAGGTCCCTGGGAAGAAAGAATGAAGACTCATGAAAGATGACTACTCATGCAGCAGTACTATAGGTAGTAAGATAACCTACATAGATTTACAACTGGAAAAAAACAGTCCTGATTTCACATCAACACAGATTTAGCTGCTCTGTATCCTTCAGAACTGAGAAGCTGCTGTGACAAGAGCTCCACACAAACCTCAGACTGATGTTTAACAAAATGAATACCAAATTCATTTAAAAAAAAAACAGAATGGGAACAAAACCAGAGAATGAGGTTATGTATCTGCTTTTTTCTTCACTCTGTGGAGCCATCATGCAGGCATCAGCATGGCCTGGGAAAAAAACCCACAACTGGAATGGAACATGGTAAAGAAGTAAATCCAGGGATGGCCAGGATAGTGTGGAGAGGATACACAGTCATGGTCTTGTTTATTGCACAACTCAGAGGCCAGTAAGTGAAGAGAAAGTGGCAGATTCAAAGGAAAGTGAGGGTAAAAAGCACTTAGGGAATGCAGTATACATTCTTTTCCTCCTCCTCCACTTCTGTCTATAGATCTGCTGGTGGTAAAGTGTTGAGATTGATGGGTCTTTGACAGACACAAATTAAGCATTCATTTGTTTCACAATAAGCATCAGCAAAATTTAACAGATGAGTATGCAACAATAAATACCTAGTCCAGAAAAAGACTCAACTTCATGGGAGGAAAGCCCAAGCCTCTGAATGCAGTTTTACTAGAAACATTGGAGAATTCAATCAACACTGTCCTTACAAATGGAAGCATCACAACACCTCACTCACAGATTTGCTTAGTGAAGTGGTCACTCAATTTCTGCAGACGTTCTAAAGCTGAACTGCTGCTGTTCTCCAAACCACTTGCTGCTTTGTGAGAAGGGACATCACATTATGACCAATATTGCCCAGGAATCTAGATGTGAAACCTGCTCACCACCCACTGCAGCAATCACATACCTCAGGGTCATCTGTGTAGTCAAACATCCTAAAAATAACCCTTGGCATTGGATACACAGAATCTTCAGTATGAGGTGGTGGAGTGAAGGGAGGCAGATTGTGTTGCAGGGCTTCACAGAGAATGCTGTCAAAAGCCAGGTAGGGCCTCAAGATGTGTCGCTCTTGCCAACGGTCTTTCTTCAGCTTCTGGATCTGAGACCAAAGGCAGTCTAAATACTGAAGGAAAAAGGTGAGAAACAGATGGGCTAAGTCTTGTAACAAAGCTGGCAGCTCCCTGAACTATCAGAAAAGCATTTCTTAAACTCAGGATTCCATTCAGAAAAAAAACCCCACGGCTTCTCGAACTGCTGATTCACTAAACCAAGAATTAATTGGTAGTCCTAAATCCACACTTTGTACCAAAGTTTCACTGATGGCAGATGTTTAACCACCAACAGGCAGTCCAGGAGTTCAAGCATGATGGCCATCTTTTGCATCTGCCAGTGAATCTACAGCAGTGAACTTCACTTCTGCTGCTGCTCATAGGTGGTGTTAAAACAGATGCAGTATCAACCTTAAAACTTACAGACACTCCTCAGAACTGCCATGCTGTGCCCAGAGCAACTGAAACTGCTGCATATTCAAAACAAATACAGTAGTATCAGATATTAAATACCCTTGCCATTGTTTTCAACACCTTTCTGAGTCCCAGCATTTTCCCAGAGATGGCACAGACACCTGTGCAACTGGCGGTAGCTTTGCTCTTTTTCATCACTCTTGCTAAAAGCAGTCCAACAACTCTGAAGGCAGAAAATGTCTTCACATGGAAGTTTTGGCATGTACTGAGACGGCCACACTACAAAATGTGAGCAGAACTAGCAACAGCCAGCACCTTAAGTGAACTTTGGTGGTAGTCTGGGCAACACATGGCCTGAAATGCACTCTGCTAATCTCTTCTCCTCTGAACTAAATAAGGTAATTCAGGTATTGGGCAGACAGAATACCCACACTGACAAATCAGGCATAATCAGAGAGCCTATCTCTCCAAATTACGTTAAACAATTCTTAAGACTGTGATTTAATTAGAACAGTGAATAAAATGCAAGAGTGCCCTGTTCCAAAACTTCCAGAAGATTAATTTATATCTCAATTTCCAACGAAGTTTGTCTTCAAACTTGCAGGACAGAAAAAAATCCAGGGGCATCTGAAAAGGCAAATTCTACCCCAAATTTGCCAGATGCCCACCTCTCCCCTCCAGTATTTTTGGCTTAATTGTAAAAGACAGCAGAGTAACTGCTCCACACAGTTTCTACATATGTGTAGAGCCCAGAATGCAAAGCCTCTACAGAGGCTTCTTTCTTCAGAAGGAAAACATTAAGGTCTAAGGAATTACTTTCTGCTTCTCACAAACATCTCTTTATCAAGAAGCCCCAAACTCTTCCAAAACAAATACTACAATTTACAATAAATTCTCACTTCACAGCATTTCCTCAGGAGCTTGTCAGCAAAAAAAAAAGAAAACACTGTCCTGCTCACCCTATAAAAATCTTATATTTATGCCCAGGACTTATGGGAGAATTCCTTAATAAGACCTTGCTAGATTGAATTGTAAGCAGGGGACAACTCGAGGCACGAATACTTTTGTAAGGTGCCTCTTCATTTTGTGATAAAAGAACACCTTGGTAGAACTGCACTGAAAGAATGCAGTCTGAAGTCCACTCACCTCTTCTTGTGGATGTGGTTTATCAGCAGTCCAGACCTGTAGCATGGGGACATGAATCTTCTGGCGGCGCCTGTTTGCACAAGGGGGGAAAAAACAAACCAAGAAACAGACTATAAAAGACTGTTTTAAGGCAGTAATTTTTCTTATGTTGAGTGCTGTTTGATCTCTTCAGCTGATGAAGTCCACAGTACAGAAAAAAAAAATCAAACAGGTTTGTGGCTACTTAAAATACCTCTATTATCTTATCTTGACAGCAACACTAACATGAAGTACCTAAACAGAAAGCAGCCCCAGCACACAGCACCACTGTTAACATCCTACCAGTATTCACAGCCCTTGCAACAGCAGATGCTCCAGCATGAGCAGAACAAGACCTTCAACATATCTTAGAACTGGACAGCAGAACTTTTCAAATTCAGAAGTTTACCCATTTCCATTTTTTTTTCACCCCCAAAGAATGGTCCAGACCTGACTTTAGAAGTGAGCCATAATCAGTGCTAATGATCCAGACCTAAACAGAGGCCAACAGGAGTACTGTTAATGGGTTACTTACTTCAAATAGCTTTCTGTCTGAGACAACAGGCGATCCATTTCAGCATCCTTCTTCTCATACAGCTCCTTTCCAACCCAAGGCAAAGATGACAGAAATGCAAACACATACCAGTCACATCGTACCTACAGGAGAAAAACATGCTGAAGCCTAAGCATACAAGCAGACTCCAAAAGATCTTCCACACACACCCATTTTAAATTTAAATGAAAACACTAGCAAACTAAGATTTTGGGGAGGAGGCAAAGGCAGCAGGTGAAGAATGGATGAGGAAGCAACAGAAAAAAAAAACAAAACAACAGTTTTCACTAGGTTCAATGTGTCTTCACTGGGTTAAGAACTGGCCAGATGGCCAAGCCCAAAGAGTGGTGAGGTGAATGGAAGTAAATCCAGTTGGCAGCCGGTCACAAGTGGTGTTCCCCAGGGCACAGTACTGAAGCTAGGTCCATTTAATGTCTTTATCAACGATCTGGACAAGGGGAATTATGGGGTACCTTCACTAAGGCTGCAGATGGCACCAAATTGGGTGGAATGTTCATGGAATGCTAGAGGTTGGAAAGGACCTCCAGATGTCATCGAGTTCAACCTCCCTGCCAAAAGCAGGATCACCCAGGGTAGTCTGCACAGGAATGCATCCAGGTGGGTTTGGAATGTCTCCAGTGGAGGAGACTCCACCACCTCCCTGAGCAGCCTGTTCAAGGGCTCTGTCACCCCCACTGTTATGAAGTTCCTCCTCATGTCAAGGTGAAACCTTCTATGTTCAAGTTTGTGCCCATTTTCCCTTGTCTCATTACTGTGCACCACTGAAAAGAGCTTGGCTGCCTCCACTTGACACTGACTCCTCAGATATTTATAGACATTGATCATAAAACAACCCCAGGGCTCTCAGTCTCTCTTCACAGGGGAGATGCTCAAGTCCTCTAATGTGGCTCTCTGCTGGGCTCTCTCCAGCAGATCTGCTTGAAGGCCGGAAGGCTCTACAGAAAGATCTGGACAGGCTGGATTGATGGGCCAAGACTAATGGGATGAGGTTCAAGCAGGTCAAGTGCTGAGTCCTGCACTTGGGTCACAACCACCTCATGCAACACTTCATGCTTGGGGCAAAGTGACTGGAAAGCTTCCTGGCAGAAAAGCACCTAGGGTGCATGGGTCAACTGCAGCTGAATATAAGCCAGCAGTGTGCCTATGTGGCCAAGAAGGCCAACAGCATCCTGCCCTGTATTGGGAATAGTGTGACCAGCAGGACCAGAGAAGTGTCTGTCCACCTGTATTCAGCACTGATGAGGGCACAACTCAAATACTGGCTTCAGTTTTGGGCCCCTCACTACAAGGACATTGAGGTGCTGGAGCAGGTCCAAAGAAAGGCAATGAACCTGGTGAAGGATCTGGAGCACAGGTCTTGTGAGGAGCAGCTGAAAGAACTGGGGTTATACAGTCTGGAGAAAAAGAGGCTGAGAAGTGACCTTCTCACTACCTACAATTGCCTGAAAGTTGGTTATGGCAACATGGAGGTCAGTTTCCTCTCCCAGGTAGCAAGTGACAGGACAAGAGGAAAGGGCCTGAAGTTGCACCAGGGGAGATTCAAGTTGGGTATTAGGAAAAAATTAGGAAAGAGTTGTCACAGCTTGGAACAGGCTGTGTGGGGAAGTGGTGGAGTCACCATCCCAAGAGGGATTTAAAGGCTGTGTAGATGTGGTGCTGACAGACATGGTTTGGTGGTGACCTGGCAGTGCTAGGTTAATGGTTGAACTTGGTGACCTTGGAGTTCTTTTCCAGCCTAAACAATTCAATGACTTTTAACATGAATCCTGAGAAAGAGACTTTAAAAATGGTATCACTCTTGAAGTCCTTCTGCAGATTATCAATACACCAAAACAAGCCAGGCACTTGCCAAAGCAAAATAAAATTCACTTTAGATATTTCACTGTAAAGGACCACATTTTCCTGCTGTCTGCATGCATTTTCTAACTGCAACAGGCTGCTTTTACTCATGCTGAGGAAACTGCACACAGCAATCCATTTAATTTGCTCTCTCTAAAACTTCTTAGGTTCTAAGCATGACTACCAAAGCAATGGCACAGAAAAATGGTGAAAACAGCACTAGAGGTGCTCACAGATCTTTTGCTTACTTGGGGTACATCTTCCTCCTGTGTCACACTCACAAAGTTCTCAAACATAGCTACCATTGAAGGCGCAGCTATCACGTGACAATTCACAAGGTCGGACAGAAAACGCACCTGAAAGAGACCAAAAAAACCAAAAAAATCATGCTAAAGGAATGTTTTTTTCAACTGACCAAACAAGAATAAATAAGCCTCACTTAATTAAAGAAACCAACAATAAAAGTACAATTTTCATTCAGAGGAGAAATACTGCTCACGGTACAGAACCGGATTTCAACCCTGGAAAACAAGTACTGTGCTGTCCAATATATCACTCATCATCCTGCCTGGAGTCTGCTTCACTGCAATAATACTGCAAGGAAGGGTGGGAAACACCAGTATGCATCCAAAGACACACAAACTTGTGCTACAAAAAAAAACCCCTAGCTTGTGCTTCTGTCTACTCTGAACGGTATCAGATCACTAAAACACAAAAATGGAAGGAAAAAAAAAACCTTCAGAAAAGCTGGAGTGTGCTGCTTCTGAGTTCAGAAATGCATCAGGAAACAGCACTGTTGAATCTGTAGGCCATTATACATGATTAATGCTATAATTACTTGCACATAAACACAGGTAATTACACAGAGAGAGCCTATGTAAAAAGTGCTGCCATTTTCAGACTTCAGAAATCTGACAGACTGACGGCATGCTGGGAATCAAACAGCCCTGTTTGCCTGGGAAACAAAAAAGTATCTCCATGGCAGGAATAGATCCCCGATTTGGCTGCACTCCAGTAAGAATCCAGACTGACAGAAATGGGGATTTAAGCAGAAAACACCTCAGGCAGAGCACTGCTCCTTTTCTTTTTTTCCTCTGCGTTCTCTTTCGGTTTGTATCCTCCCTTCAGACTTAAGGCCTTAGTAGGACCTGAGCTTTCCCAGTATCAGCACAATCCTAACAGACAATACAGAGCTGAAATTCTAGCAATAAAAATCTCACCTATTTTTTTTCTTAAGAGCTTGTTTATTAATTAAGGGAGCAGCCAGAAAGAGGAGTCAAAAAATCAACACAGGTATCCTAACTTGAAGACAGAACATGGGAAAAGCAATTCAGGCTAAGCAGACACATCACTACTCAGAGCAACTGGAAACAAAGTGCCACACTCTTACTTCCCACTCACTGCTCTGAACAGTCTTTGACAAAGCTGAGGGAGGATTTCTACTGCTTCTCCCTTCGATGCTAATCTCCCAAGTCATCTGTGCATGAGTGTGATGAGGAAAGGTGAAGATCAAGCCAAGGGACAACACATTGAGAGCACTAACGGGGATTTTATTAAGAAGGGTCCCACAGCTGAGCAGCAGCCTCTAAACATAGGTACACTGAACTGTTACAGTCTTATTTTCCACCAGGAGGTTTCAAAAGGAGATGAGGAGCTTGGCTTTTAAATGAGACACTGCTGAAAACCTCTAACTGCAAGAGCTGAGCAAGTGGTTTCAAAGGCAGACAGCACTTAAAACTGCCTGCTTGATCTTAGCAGAAGGAAAGCACAGGCCTGATAATAGCCATCAAATACAGCTTTTGAGAACCAGACTGTTCATTTTCTTTTCATTTTTCACCATGACAGCCACAAGGTCACACACCTCTGAACACCAAGGAAATGCATGACTTTTCTTCTGCTTGTTCTTTCTAATAACAATATTTTAAAACATTTACTTTTAAAAATATTTTTAATAATAATTTTTAACTTAATTTCCACCTCCAACTTTTTCCCCCCTGCCTTTTTCTGTAGACTAGGTGGTCAGGATCACCACTCTTCACTGCAAATTAATCTGTCAATGGCAAAACATACAGCTGGAAGTCAATTTTGCAACTGCAGTATGTTTTTTCACCCCAAGGAGGGAAACATTTCTTATATAAGAGACATTCCCTCTTGGTATATCTACAGTGCACTGCACATTGGTGTCAGACTGTAATACACACTGAAAGGACCAGCTCTTCTAGAACCAAAAAAAGGTGAAAGGAAGAGGAGAGAAGGAGGATGAGGAATGATGTAAAATGCAAACAAAACCACACTTACTAAATGCACAGCCTCGTTGTACATATTGACTTTCAGACACTCCTTAAGCTGGCGAATCATGGCTTCCACAAACTCCCCACCAAAATTGTAGTTCCTGGCATTCAGCAGCCCAACCAGCGTGGTATAAACAGTAAGCTTCTCTGGCAAGAGTCGTGCACTGAGACACAGAAAAAGAAACACCACGTTAGCTGTTTGCTCATCATCTGCCAACTGCACAGCACCTTAGGATCTGCTTATTGGAAGTTAACCTTGGTCACAAGGAAATGAGTAGAAAAACATGAAAAGTGCTCGTGTGATCTTGCAGCTCTACCCCCTGGTTAATGTTTTACAGACAATTTCATTTATTTATTTATTTTTAAACCCCAGATATTCAGAGAGGCAAGTGCTACTTCCAGGTGTGTTGAAGGTTTCTGCTTCTTATTCGTATCTGAGTATTCCAGAAGGTGGATCAAATATTAAGTGCCAGAACTTATACAAGGACATAAAACACTGGATTGAGTGCATAATTCAGAAACAGTTATACAGCACCAGCAAGACTGCTGGAGAGGCATATACTGTTTGCACTACTAATTTTTGAGTCCAAGTTTCTGAAGTCAAAGTGACTGATTTTAAGCACAGGTGCTACTTTTTAGGTGTTTAGGAGGAGACTTGATGGGGTGCTTGGTGCCATAGTTTAGTTGATTAGCTAGCTTTGGATGATAGGTTGGACCTCGTGATGGGGTGGGTTAACACCTATTCTGAAAACAAAAACAGGGTGGAGGGCTTGCAGGTGCTTTGTCCTCCCTGGAGGGCGTTTTCCCCCTGGGAAAGGGCAAAGCACCTGCAAGCCCTCCACCCTGTTTTGTTTTCAGAATGGGTGTTAACCCACCACAGATGACCTGGAAGGTCTCTTCCAACCTATTCTATCCTATTCTATCCTATTCTATCGTAATCTAGCCCTGTATTTGCAGCAGCTTTACACTTACCGCTCCAGAAAGTAATAACGCATTGTCTGCTTTACATAGTAACAAAGAAACAGATATAAAGGGATACAAAGTATCTGCAAGGCTGTTGCATAGGCTACAAAGTAACACTCCTTCCAAACTTCCCTTACACACTATTGCCGACTCTGCACAACCCCTCCCTCAGACACCACTCCATGGGCCCTGGACACAGGGAGCCTCTGCCCCTGCTCTATTACTAGGGAGGGGTAGGAGAGCTGCCAGCCACCACGGAGCCTGCTTTTGGCTCGTTGTGCTCCCACCTCCTCTCCTCCAGAGAAGAGGTTCATGAAGACATGGGTATCTCGTTGCCAGGGAAGAGGAAGAAGCAATGAGAAAGCAGCAGCAATAGTATGTGAAACAGTGTGGTGGGGTGAGAAAGTTCCCCCCACACACAAAGAAATAAACCACAGCTAGTTCAGTCGGAAAAGCAGATGAAAGCTCTACTTACAGGCATCAATGGAATGCAATGAATGTGTACACAAATATACAATATTTACAATATATACAGAAATACACAACAATGAACACAATGCAGAAAAGCCTTTCCCCCTCAGCCGCCAGGGGGGTTCCCTGAACCCCCCTCTCTCCCTCCCTACCTCCCCTTTTTCCCAAAAAGGGTTAGAGAAAGGCAGTTAAGGAAGAAAAATTCTGTTAGCTCAAAAGCACATGCAAGAGTTAGCTTTCTTATCTGGTTAGCTGTTAACTCAAGGCCGTTCCTGCTTCAGAGAGAGAGAAGCCGTCCAGCCCACAGGACAGAGAAGCACAGACTGCACCCAGCCTGAACCCAGACCAGACTGAACTAACAGAACCCAAACTAAAATTGCATTCTACAATCTACCAATGAAATTAGTTTAGACTATCTTGGTTTTGTTCAAATATCAAAAACATTCAGCCAGAGTGTTCAGCAACTGTCTCTTTCTTAAAGGCATAGCCTCAACCGGTCACAAACAGCAAGAATAAATACATAGTTTTGGTGCTCTTCAGCATCTTATTGCCCAGCACCTGTGTTCTCACTGCCACTGTGAGGTACCTACTCTGAGCACCTGCACACATTTCAAGTCAAAAAAGCATTTTCTTTGATTTTCACCTACCAGAAAACAAGGTTACCCCCCCTTTTTTTTTGCTTGTAGAGAAGAAAAACCTCTGTGTCATAACAGCACTCAGGAACTAAAACCATTCTTGGCATTTAAACTACCTTCGAGACTTAAACTTATGCACAGAGAAGGCAGCACCTCCCAGATTCCCAGACCTCCCACATACGTACACAGTGCATAGTATTCTTAGTATCTTGCTTTTGTAATTTGGCAGATCAGCTTCCAAAACACCAGCTAGACCCTCCAAGTTGCTCTCCAAAGATGAATTGCTCTAAAATAAAACATATGAAACAAAAAACTTTAGTCATCAGGCAACACAAACCATCTCCTGATTTTCACATGAAAGCCAAGGAACTTGGGTGACAGCATCCCTTTTATGCCACCTCCTTTTTTGGAGCCACATTTCAGTTCCCTTAGTAGTAAAGAACTGCTCTCACTTGCCTGAAAGAAAGAGCAATTACTCCTCAGAAGAACTGGACCTGATCATCTACCTCCCCCACCAGCAACTCCAGTGCCCTGTTGGGATGCAAGATCTAACACTGCCTCAGGGACATCCAGGTGAGCTGACTGAATCTTGATTTTTGATACAGCATAAAAGAAAACATCTTCATGACCTGTTTTTTACCACACCGCTACTTTTGTCCCTGTCCTTTTATATCCCACTCCCTTGCTCCCCCACTCTTCTATCAGCCTCAGATCCTGCCAGGAATTAGAACTTGTGCCTTAGATAGACCAGGTTAACACCTATGCATCCCCAATAGACTGGAACCAACAACACCACTGTGGTTTGAAATTTCCCCCTCCCCTCCACCTCAACATTAACTTTGCCAGACCAGCTCAGCTGGAAGCTAATGAAAGCTGTATTTACAGGCAAAACTACAGTCTACAACGGAATGCAGTGAGTATGTACAAAACATGCAGTATTTACAATATTTTACAATATTTACTATGAGCAATCCCTGTTCCACTGCCTGCCCACCCCCTGTCCTAATAGTGATTTCTTTATGTTTTCCTACTTTCCTGCTCAAAATCTGTAACAAAACCAGCGGGGGTGGCCGCTACAGATGAACCCCTAACAGCCAACCCACAAAAAAGAGCGTGAGGGAGAGGAGATGAGGGGAGGGGAGAGAGAAATAAACGAGTCAACAACCCACTTTAACTTTCCGGGCCGCTGCCCGGGGCTCGGCCCGGCAGCGGCCCACTTACCTTCTCTCCCACTCTGCAGATCAGCGATTCGAGCCTCTCCTCGATCTCCGACGGCTCGGACGTCCTTCGTCTCTTGTGGGGCTGCCCTGCTCCAACACACCGACCACACCGTTACCTCCGGAGTCACCTACACCCCCCACAGAGGCCGTCCCCCCTTCCCCACCACCCACCCAACCAAGCCGGCCCTCCATCCGTGCCCCAAACCCCCTTCCCGCCGCGCTGCGCTCCGGCCCAGCCTGCCGATCACGACTCGGTATGTGTGTGTGCGCGTGAGAGAGGGGGACGTGCTGCGGGCAGCTCACGGCGGCCACTCACCATCGCTGTCGTCGCTGTGTCGCCGCCGCGACATGGCCAGAGGCGCTGAGCGAAGCAGGGACGCCTCGCGCGGGGCAGGCGGGCGAGCGGGCAGGCAGGCAGGCAGGCGGCCGCGCGCGCCTCTCCCCCTCCCCACACTCGCTTCCGGCCCCGCCGCGCTTCTGCTTCCGGGTGCTGACCCGCGCGCGGCAGGCGCCGCTCTGCACGTCACCACTATGGCTCGCCCGGCGGCCTGGAGGACTTCCGGGACGAGTGGCTGGGCCGTGAGGCACCGGCAGGAAGAGGAAATCGGGCGTTTCCCCGCTGTTCCGCAGGCGCTTCCTGGGTGTTTCCGGACTTTCGCTGGCCTATGGGGCCCTGCCTATCCGCTTGAGGCGGAAGATGGTGCCGGGCGAGGCTCCGCCGCTCTCTCCGGAGTCGCTGCGGGGCAGCGCCGAGGCCGTCGCCGCCAGGAAGCAGCGCGCCTTTGCTCGGAGGAAGGTGAGTCGGTGCCGGGCGCCCAGCTCTGAGCCGACTGAGTCTGCGGCCGCTATTATTGGGCGGGAGCAGCCCGCCCATGGGTCGAGGGGAGGGGCCTGCCGGTGTATCCCGTTGTGGGCTCTCGGGGGAGCTCGGGGAGGGTGAGAAGAGTGGATCGCACGGAGGGGCGGGGAGCGGTGTTAATGAGTGGTGCTTGTGTTTCAGGCCTTTTCCCTCTTTGTCAAGGCAAAAGAGGTGCCGGCCGCTGCCCGGTGCCCCGCCGGCGGAGAGGGAGTGCGGTGGCAGTGCTGCCGGCAAGCCTTCGAAGAGCTCTCCGGCATTCATAGACATGTGGCTCTGCAGCACGCCGCAGACATCGGGCAGCAGGCAGGAATGCCTGCACCGCAGACAGCTGCTGAAGAGAGCTCCTCTAGCAGCCCGGCACCTGCAGGCAAGGCAGGTGGGCTTAATGGGCACTTCTGTAGCAGTCCTGAGATCTCCTGTACGCTCCCAGACACAAGCCACATTAGCTATGAAGATCTCACAAGGTAGGAAGTCCCTCAGTGGTTTAGCGGTGTGGTGCTGGCTGGGAGTGGGATGTTGATCTGCTTACACTGCCTACACTGCTTACACTTTTCAGAATCATAGAGTGGCTTCGGTTGGAAGGCAGCTTTAAAGGTCATCTACTCCAAAGTCCCTGCAGTGAGCAGGGACATGTGCAACTAGAGCAGGTTGCTCAGAGCCCCAGACAACCCGACCTGTAATGTTTCCAAGGATGGGGCATCTACCACCTGGGCCGCTGTATCACCACCCTTAGTGTAAAAGATGTCTAACATCTAGTTTGAATCTCCCCTCTTGTCATTTGAAAACATCATCCCTTGTCCTGTCAAAACAGGCCCTGCTAAAAAGATTGCTCCCCATCTTTCTCATAGGCCCCGTGTAAATACTGAAAGGCCACCAGAAGGCTTCCCTGGAGGCTTCACTTTTTCAGGCTGAACAATCCCCAACTGTCTCAGCCTGGCCTCACAGCAGAGGCCTCCCAGCATTGCTGTGGCACCCTCTGGACTCACTCCCAACAGGTCCCTGTCTCTGCTGTGCTGAGGACTCTAGAGCTGGCCCCAGTGCTGCACTTGATGGGAACATCTGTGTGCACTGAAAACAAGAGGCTTTGTGTCCTGCTGTTGAGAGAAACTTGAGTGGAGCACACTGTAGGCAGAGATGCTGCACAAATGAGTTTATTTTGTAATCAGTCCCAAGAAGCAGGAATGTGGGAGATTTTCCTCAGTCCATATTCTTCCACTTTGAAATATATCAAAACCAGCAGTGCTGATCCCTCCAAAGCTTGTTGTTTTGCTCTCCTCCCTGCATCTGCCAGAAGAAAACAGTCTGTTCTTTGAATGGTTACTGCCAACAGTACATTTTTGTGCTTTAACTCTTAACATCCTTCTCTGTTTATCCATCTTTGCCATGCTGTGGACAGCAAGGTGGGAGAAGTACTTCTGTATTACTGTTACTGTGAGGTGAAGGACCCAGAGAAACTCTGTGCATGGCAAAAGGCTCTGTGCCAGCATCTGCACCTCACTGGCAAGGTAAGGTTTTTAACAATGATTGTATTAGCCAAAAACCATCTTTACTTTGTGCAGGATTGTGGGCCCTATGGGGAATCAAGTGCTTTGCACCAGAAGGTTCTAGTCTGTTATGATCCCTGTAAGAAAGGCACTCAGACTCTGTAAAGCATCATTTAAAATGATATTTAAGAGTTAACATGATAAAAATAAAGTGATGCAGATAATCTTAGATCCCTTTCGATGCTGAAACCCTTGAGTTGTGCAGCACTGAACCAGCCTCTGATCCATTGCACACTGTGCATACCCTGTTTGTGCAAGGGTTACATCATTTTCATCATTCAAACTGTTACAGGCTATTTTATTATTTCCCCTTTGTTTTAGGCAAATAAGGTTTTTCATCACTGTGCTGTCAAACAGAAAAGTTATTCACAGTGAGAACTTCTTGGTGCACTTTGAAATAAAGGCAAGGACACATAGATGGTATAATCATTGATACGGATAGGGAGCTGCATGCAGGTGTCTCTGCTAGGATTATCAGACTGGATTTGTCCTGTGGCTGGAGAAAATGTGCAGCACAACACAGCTGGAAGGCCAAGCTGGAGGAGCAGCACTGTGCAGCTGAGCCTGAGCTTGCTCTGGTTAACTGTGATGTGCATCACTATCTCCTCAGTGCAGTCAGCATCACTACACAGAATCACAGAAGGGCTGGAAGGGACCTCAAAAGCTCATCCAGTCCAACCCCTGTGCCAGAGCAGGGTCACCTATACCAGATCACACAGGAGCACACTGTCTCAGTCCATGGAATGAAAGAGACTCAGTTCTTGTGAATATTCCCATGTTGTGAAACGAGAGGCACAAACGAGGCCAAAATATCAACAGCTAGACTATTTATTACACAAATAAAGTGGATGGATCAGAAGGGGAGAGAGAGAAGAGAGAGAAAAGAGGAATAGAATTATATTACCACACCTATCACCCCCCCAAGACAGTTTGAGTCTGCAGAGGAAAGGTGCTGCAGGAGATGTTGGGTCTGTAGAGAAAGGGTGCTGAGGCTTTGGCTGTAGAAGAGATGTGGTCCTCTGGGCAGCCTCTTCAGCTCCATGAGTTGCAGCAGGCGGAACTTAGGGCACGGAGAGAGGGTTCTGCTTCTTCCAGGCTCCATGATGATGTCTCTGTCATTTTTCCTCTCCTGGTATTCTCTCAGTTTTCCTTCTCAGCAGCATTGTCCTTCTCCTGTGTTTTTCTTCATTTGTGTTTTCCTTCTGTGTTTTTCTTCTTCCGTGTTTTTGGTTCTGTGTTTTTCTTCTTCTGAGCCAGTAGTCGCTCAAGTCTTTATTATACAGTTTTTAGTCCTTAGCTATGTGTCCAAGTATTGTCCCTCTAGGAAATCAGGGGCCAGGTGGTGAATCCATTGTCTCACCATCCTCCCCTCAGGGGTACCTGATGGGTGGAGATTATTTGTCTTCCTCGGTCCACTGTTGTCAGGCCAGCTGTGGTCCAGTGAGCAATGTTATCTTTGCATCTCCCCAGAAGAAAGAAAGGGATTTTCTACAATAGGCAAAACTCGGTCCCTATTTTCTTTCCTTAGCTCTGAGCTTAAGGTCTATTATCACAGGTAGGGCATTTTGGCCCTTCCAAGCTGCTCAGTGTCTCAAACCCCAGGATATATTTGACCTTTCATGCTTTCCCTTGTTTTGTTTTTTCTCATGTTGAGGGCTCATTAATGCAAGACTTAAGACCTCAATCAGCTGTTCCTCCCTTATGCTAAATTCTATCTTCCCCTTATTATATTTAATTTCAGTTCCCAATGCTTCTAACAAATTCCTTCCTAGCAATGACTTTGGGGCATTTAGCATATATAAAAACTCATGTAAGCCCCAGGTTTTACCACATTGATATTTAAGAGGTTTAAATATATGCCTTCTCAGTCTGACCTGCAGCCCCTACCACAGACACATAGCTCTCATCCAAAGGCAACAGTGCTTGCTTTAAGACTGAAAAGATTGTTCCTGTGTCAACTAGGAATTCCAGTTTATTTTCTTTTTCCTTTCTGGCCATTCTCTTCTCCAGTGTCCCTTCTTCTGACAAATACACTGATCATTTCCCAGCCCTGCCCTATTGGGCCCCAGCATCCTCTTTTCTTTTCTCCTATTCTCTACCAAACACACCACCAGCCTTCTCTTTTCCATACTCTTCCTCTGCCTTTTCTACAGCACACAACCAACATTCCCACATGAACTCTGCCTCTCCAAACTGTCACAAACACTTTTCCCTAGCTATTTCCAGGATTGTAAAATAAAACCTAAGGAGCACTTTTCCAAGATTTCTCCTTGAATTTAACCTGCCCCAAATCCAACCATTAACCATTCTGGCAGAAAATAAACTGCCAGTCAGATCCTGGGCTGCATCAGGAGAAGTGAGGCCAGCAGGTCAAGGGAGGTGATTCTCCCCCTCTACTCAGCTCTGCTGAGACCCCACCTGCAGTACTGCCTCCAGTTCTGGAGCCCCTATTCCAAGAGGGATCTGGAGGTGCTGGAAGGTGTCCAGAGAAGGGCCACGAGGATGAGCAGAGGGCTGGAGCACCTCTCCTGTGAGGACAGACTGAAGGAGTTGGGGCTGTTCTGTCTGGAGAAGAGAAGGCTCCGAGGTGACCTCATTGTGGCCTTCCAGTATCTGAAGGGGGTTACAAGAAGGCTGGGGAGGGACTTCTCAGGCCATCAGGTAGTGATAGGACTAGGGGGAATGGAATGAAGCTGGAGGTGGGGAGATTCAGGCTAGATGTGAGGAGGAAGTTCTTCCCCATGAGGGTGGTGAGGCCCTGGAATGGGTTGTCCAGGGAGGTGGTTGAGACCCTGTCCCTTGAGGTGTTTAAGCCCAGGCTGGATGAGGCTCTGGCCAGCCTGATCTAGTGTAGAGTGTCCCTGCCCATGGCAGGGGGGTTGGAACTAGATGATCCTTGTGGTCCCTTCCAACCCTAACTGAAACTATGAAACTGTGTTCCAGCTTACCCCCAGATATCAGAGGGGCTGGGCTTGAATTCTGAGTGTTACCCAATCCCATGTGGTTACAACTGTAACATTTAATTTATGTGCTCAGACAATAATCATTTTCCACTAAACAAAACACAAAATATCAAGGCCCCAAAAAGGGGCCTCCAACCCCAGAACAAAAAGAATGCCTCTCTTCGTACAACTGAGACAACATTTTCTGTTCCCACATCACTTTACCTTTCAAACAACATTAAATGTTAGCACCTCTTTAAACTCTCCCATTTATCAGCTTTACCAGAATTTCATTTCATGTCCTTTCTGTCTTGCCCAAACCACAGAGCACACAACTTTTCAAAGCCACAAAACCTTTCTGGCTAAAGTGCCTGAGCAAAAAAACTTTGCCTAATTAACTGCGAAGTTCACACCCTCTTCCTCACAAGGCAGCTCTTTCCCACCCTGTTAAGAACTCTAGCACTTAGCACACAACTGACACTGGACCCCATCCACAAGAAGGGTCGGATGGAGGAACCTGGAAACTCCAGGCCTGGCAGCCTGACCTCAGTGCCATGGAAAATGATGGAGCAGATTATCCTGGCGGCAATAACTGCGCACTTGTAGGATGGCCAAGGGCTCAGGCCTAGCCAACATGGATTTAGGAAGGGCAGGTCCTGCCTCTCCAACCTGATCTACTTCTAGGATCAGGTGACTGCCTGGTAGATGTGGGGCAGGCTGTGGATGTGGTCTACCTGGACTTCAGCAAGGCCTTTGACACCGTCCCCCACAGCAAACTGCTGGCTAAGCTGTCAGCTCGTGGTTTGGACAGCAGCACTCTGAGCTGGATTAGAAACTGGCTGGAGGGCCAGGCCCAGAGAGTGGTGGTGAATGGTGCCACAGCCAGCTGGAGGCCAGTCACCAGTGGCGTCCCCCAGGGATCAGTGCTGGGCCCCATGATCTTCAATGTCTTCATTGATGATCTGGATGAGGGGATTGAGACAGCCATCAGCAATTTTGCAGATGACACCTAGTTGGGAGCAGATGTTGGTCAGTTAGAGGGTAGGAGGGCCCTGCAGAGGGACCTCGACCAACTGGACAGATGGGCAGAGTCCAACAGGAGGCATTCAACAAGTCCAAGTGCTGGGTGCTGCACTTTGGCCACAACAACCCCATGCAGAGCTACAGGCTGGGGTTGGAGTGGCTGAGAGCTGCCAAACAGAGGGGGACCTGGGGGTGCTGATCGATAGCGGCCTGAACATGAGCCAGCAGTGTGCCCAGGTGGCCAAGAAGGCCAATGGCATCCTGGCCTGCATTAGGAACGGTGTGGCCAGTAGGAGCAGGGAGGTCATTCTGCCCCTGTACTCTGCCTTGGTTAGGCCACACCTTGAGTCCTGTGTCCAGTTCTGGGCCCCTCAGTTTAGGAAGGACATTGAGACACTTGAATGTGTCCAGAGAAGGGCAACAAGGCTGGGGAGAGGCCTTGAGCACAGCCCTGTGAGGAGAGGCTGAGGGAGCTGGGGTTGCTTAGCCTGGAGAAGAGGAGGCTCAGGGGTGACCTCATTGCTCTCTACAACTACCTGAAAGGTGGTTGTAGCCAGGTGGGGGTTGCTCTCTTCTCCCAGGCAAGCAGCACAAGAGGACACAGTCTCAAGCTGTGCCAGGGGAAGTTTAGGCTGGAGGTGAGGAGAAAGTTCTTCACTGAGAGAGTCCTTCACCATTGGAATGTGCTGCCCAGGGAGGTGGTGGAGTCACCATCCCTGGAGGTGTTCAAGGGGAGATTGGACGTGGCACTTGGTGCCATGGTCTGGTCATGAGGTCTGTGGTGACAGGTTGGACTTGGTGATCTTTGAGGTCTCTTCCAACCTTTGTGATTCTGTGATACTGTTACCGTAAATTAGCACCCCCACAAATACTGGCATCTCCAAACCTGTCGGGTGTTCCCCAGGCTGCCTTAGGTCCTAGATTGTGAAGGTATTTAATGAGCTCTTTTTTTCTCCTGTGCCCTGAGGCAATCCCCCTCCACTGGGCGCCCTCCAGCAAGTCCTCCTGGAGAGCCTGCAGTTGCCTCATTGTTATGCAGCCAAGTGGAGTCTGTCTCGGGGTCTCACTACTTTGTCTCCCTCACTGGCACGCACACTCAGCCACGCATTCAAAACATCAACAACGTTTCTAACACTTTAAGTTCCTTAGGGACCCACCCTGGCCTCACACAAACTTAAAATACAAACAATGCTTCCTTCAAGAGGGCTGCTCTAAGCTTTTATCTTCATTTGGATCTTCAAACCTCTGCTGGGAAGAATTAACCTCATGGATACCCAACATTTTCTGGTTTAAACAGTTGTTGCTGGGTAATGGTCATTTTATTAATAGTATTATTGTTACTTTTGATTAATTCTGTGTACTGGAAAGAGTGGTGTGGAATCATACCAGAAGTACAAAACTGATAAGCTTTAGCATGAGCTGGAAACAGGACATTATTTTAAGCAAATATAGTATAGGAGTGTACTGTTGGCTGTAAGAAAGGGGGGGACTGATGAGCAGGAATTTCTTTGAAAAGTCTGATCTAGTTTAACAGAGAAACAGAGCTGACCAGGAACTCCAAGGCAGGTACAGCACCTCTTATGTTCAATCTTATTTTTTTTGGGGGGGGGGTGTTATTTTCACCAATTCAGAGCCTTTTGTTAATTTGTCAGTGCTGGAGATAAAAAGACTCACACTGAAATGGCACTATTATGCAAATTCACATTTTGCTCCTAGCTTCTGTGAGTCACTGGGCACAATCACATTGTTCTTATTCAGGCAGACTTCCAGGGGGAATTTTAATGCTGGCTGCAGGATTTGCATGTTCACTAGTTACCATTTCTCTGATCCTTGCACAACCCCTTTGACTGCCTTGATGTAATTTCTTTTGAAATGGCTGAAAAGTGATTACTGGGGTATTATTCCTCTTTTGTTTACTGTCTTCTTTGTATTCAATTTCAGTTTAACTGCTTTCCCCCTTCCTCCTTTTCTTTCCCCTCCCTCCTTTTCTTTCCCCTCCCTCCTTTTCTTTCCCCTCCCTCCTTTTCTTTCCCCTCCCTCCTTTGCTTTCCCTCCCTCCTTTGCTTTCCCCCCTCCTTTATTTCCCCTCCCTCCTTTATTTCCCCCTCCCTCCTTTATTTCCCCCTCCCTCCTTTATTTCCCCCTCCCTCCTTTATTTCCCCCTCCCTCCTTTTTCTCCCCTTCCTCCTTCCCCTTTTCTCCCCTTCCTCCTTTTTCTCCCCTTCCTCCCTTTTTTCCCCTTCGTCCCTCCCTTTTTCTCCCCTTCCTCCTTTTTCTCTTCTTCCTCCCTTTTTCCCCCTTCTTCCCTTTTTCCCCCTTCCTCCCTTTTTCCCCCTTCCTCCCTTTTTCCCCCTTCCTCCCTTTTTTCCCCCTTCCTCCCTTTTGTCCCCCTTCCTCCCTTTTGTCCCCCTTCCTCCCTTTTGTCCCTTCCTTCCTTTTTTTCCCTTCCTCCTTTTCTTTCCTTTTCCCCCTCTTGCCTGCCTTTCATCACCCAGTCATATTTTGCTGATTCCACTCTGCTCTTATTTTTGCTACCAAGCCTTAGCCCCAACTTCTCCTCTTGCCTCCTAGGTACGAGTTGCTTCAGAAGGGATTAATGGGACAGTTGGTGGAAGCAAAGCAGCTACCAAACTCTACATTGAAGTTATGCTTTCCCAGCCTTTATTCAAAGACATCTTGTGTCAAGAGGATTTCAAGGTATGCAAACAAAAAAAGGAAGACAGTGCCTATGTAGAAATTTATGCAGGACATTTAAATTTAGAGAAAGAAGCATGCTGCTGCTTGATAGCATTACTTCCAGCAGTTCTGCTCTCCCAGCACTGATCTTAGCCAAGGGTTCTTCACTTCTGCTTTGTTTAGATACCTCTGCTGCTTTTCACCAGCCATGCCAGTGATCATGAGCAGTTGCAACAGCTGCAACAAGCTTTGACAGCTCTGGGTGCAGTTGCAAAGCCACCCATGCAGAGGACTGATAAAGTGTACTTCATACCCACCATTATTCAACAAGCATTTGCTCCCAGCTTGACTCCCAAGCCAACTATTCCCACGCTCTGCTCTTTACCCTGATGTGACATCCTTGCCTAGAAGCCTGCTGGTTGAGGTTCATGCAGGCTTTGGTAGCCATATAGGTGCACTGACACTGTCTTCTAGGGAAAATACACAGGCAATTAAGAGGTTTTTTCCCTTGCTAGTGGCTGGCTGGAAGGATAGTGAGGTGCTAACTTCTGCTTGAGCCTGTGAGCTGATGGTTGTCTCCAGGTGGTGTTGGCATCTGTGGCTGGCACTGTGTGGCGTTCTGGTAGGCTCTGAATGCCCCAGCACTGTAGTTACTGTGAGGAAGGAAAGATGCTGCTCCTACAGCATTTTTATTTTTCCACATGGTTTTATTTCCAGAGAGTACTATTGTTTTTTTAATCTCCATAAATAACTAGACCAAGGGAGTTGTGAAATTAAGATCTCATGCAGAGCTGCAGTGCTGATTCAGCCTTAGCCCTGAAACTGTCTGTTGTGCTTGGCTGAATTTCCAGAGTGGATGTGACCTGTTAATTACAACCATGTGTAGATGCAAAAGCAGAACAGGGGTGGAATTTTTACCTGAACTTTGGCAGAAGCCTCAAACCCTCCATCATCTCTCTGGGCATCAACACCCAAGCATTAGTACATGATGGTGTTTTCTGTCTCACAGAAGAGGTTCTGTGACATGAAGACAAGGGCATAAAGGAGTGAAAACTGTGTTTGGGGCTATGAAAACACTCAGTGGCCAGTGTAGTTGCTGCAGACTGATAACTTTGGTAGCTGCAGAGTACTTCTATTTCATTTGTTTATGTGTCTTGATAGTACCTGAGCCATGTTTGAGGCTCAGCCCTGCAGAAATCCTTGCTTCCTGTCTTTGCAGAAGGGCTGCCTATGAAAAAGAGCTGGGTGAGACCTCCAAGAGGGAAATCCAGTGCTTGAGTCTGGGGGGCAAGGGGTGTCAGACTCAATTGTTAACAGGTCTTGAACCTGGCCAACCTCCTACGTTGTCTCTTTCAAGCCCATGAAGCACCGCAGTCTGCATTGTGCGTGTCATGACTGGAGGGGGTGAAGAGAACTGCAAGGCTCAGATGAGTCAGTTGTGATCTGGTGATTTAATATTTCTGTCAGGGTCACTGTGCTCTGTGGAGGGGTCTTAATTTTCTCATGATAGGTGCTAGTGACATTGTTTCTAAGATCTTTTCTCCTTGCCACTCCTCAGTGGCTGTCCCTCATGCTGAATGGTGCCTGCTCACCTGCTGAGTAGTCACTGGGCATAAGACACTTGTCTACCAGGTCCTCTACCTAAACTTCATCATTTAGAGTGTGGGTTTCAGTAGAAGAGACATTTTTTTCCCTTAGCCACTGAGACACTTTCATATTCTAGTGAGCTGTAGAAAATGAGTGGCTAATTTTGACACCTGACAAGTTTTGGTGGATTGTTTTGTGTTGTTTTTGTGTGTGTGTTGTGTTTAATTTCCTAGAGCAGTGCAGGAGGATCTCACTGCTTCCCAGACCTTCGAGTTGGAGTATTCAAGGAAATTGTACCTATGGGCATTGATCCAAAGACAGTGTCTTACAAAGAAACTGGTAAGTTGGTTTAATGGAAAGTAAAACCTCTCACCCAAGTGAGGAATAAAATATCTCCATTAAAAACATCTCTGGAGAAGAGAAGGCTCTGAGAGAGACCTAATAGCAGCCTTCCAGTACCTGAAGGGGGCCGACAAGAAGGATGGGAGAGAGACTGTTTACACAGGCCTGGAGTGATAGGACAAGGGGCAATGGTTTCAAACTAGGGAAGAGTAGACTTAGATTGGATGTTAGGAACAAGTTCTGTGCACTGGAACAGGTTGCCCAGGGAGGTGGTTGTGGCCCCATCCCTGGAGCTATTCAAGGTGAAGCTTGACAGGGGTCTGGGCAGCCTGATTTAGTTGAGGATGCCTCTGCTGACTGCAGAGGGGGTTGGACTGGGTGACCCTTCCAAGCCAAACCAAACCATCCTATGATTTCCTTTGGCACAGTGGAGACAGGAGAAGCAGATACAGAAACGCATTTCTTATTGGGGCAGGGAATTTACTGGCCCAGATTTTGAGCTGATAAGTGTTTAGCTGCCTCAAAAAAAAAGTCATCAGAATTAACTTTGCTACTTGGGGAACAGTAATAATTCCAGTGACACGAAGCAGTTATTTCATTTTGCAGTAGGGAATGAATTCTGTGCTTTAGTCAGGGAGTAAAGTCCTGGACAGCTGGTAAAGGTGAAGCTGTGTGGTTTGGAAAGACAATGCAGGAATGTGCTCATACTTGTTCTAAACCACCTGTAGATGCTTGAGACTGCTCAGAAATGATGCTCCAGTAGTGCCTGTAAAGCAGAGCCAACTTCTGCAGTCAGGCTCATGCCACTCCCCTGACACAGGCTGCTACCTGTAGCTGTTTAATGTGAATTAAGTCCCATCAGGTATTACTGATGCTACACATCTGCTGTAAGGACGCTTAGCTAGGTGATGAGCAGGAGCAAATAGCAATTAACAGAGAAGTTTGGGGCTTTGGTTTCTTGAGTTTTTTGTGGATGGTAAGTTTCTACAACATATTGTTGTGATTTTTGGCAGGGGGTAATTATTTTTCCCCTACCCCCCCAAATGTTTGGCAGTTTGTGTAGTTTCCCCCCCAAAGTTTTTTCAGGATGTGTGTTGGGGTAGGCCTTTCCTCATTCCCCCCCCCCCCCCCCCCCCCCCCCTCCTTTTTACTCCTATTTGACAGCTTGGTATGGAGGTAGTTGCCATTATTCTGCCAGGTTGCTTGTAAGGTGATTTTACAGGAAGGCATTTTGGTGGGAGAGGGTTGGGGATCTTTTTCAGTAGGTTGAATCCTAAGTCCTGAGCAACCTGAAAGCTGTGAAACTTCATGCAAGTGCTAGTTGTACTGAAAACAATAAATCCTCACAGAAATTTCCCATTTTTATTAACAGAGAAGAGTTTCACTGGGGGAAAAAAAAAGGCATTTCTGTACATTTCTGTGCCTCCAAATGCAATGAAAGATGAGCAGAGGGAAGGGAGACATTTTTTTGTTTGTTTTCACTTTCTTCTTCAGCTGAAGAGTTGCCAGGGGGACATAACAAAGGCCATAGATGCAAGTGCCTGTCTGCTGCTGCTGCTTCTGTCACATGGAACAGTGTTTGCTTTCCTTTGTCAATGGGAAGCCAAACGTGGATAAACTTGGCAGGCGTGGGTGGTGGTGAAAAGTCTGTGAACCATCACAGGCATTTTTTGTGTGGAAATCTGAGGAGAGTCTGGATCAGCAGGATCATGAGTAGTATTGTTTTGTATTTCTGCTGCTCACTTTTTTTTTTCCTTCTTCTTTTTTTTTTTGTCTTTTTTTTTGTGTTAAAGGAATCCATTTATCCCCTCAGGAATTTCATAGAGAAGTAGAGCAGTACTTGTCTCAGGCCAGTCAAGGACAAAGTGATACCATCTTGCTGGACTGTAGGAACTTCTATGAAAGTAAAATAGTAAGTGGTTCTTTGTGTGCCTCTTGCAGTGTGACAGGTGCTGGGGGGGAGGCATTTGTCATTGTGAGGGCTTTAACCTTACTGGAAGAACAGATTCTATCTTTCAGACTGTTAATTGTGCAAAATCCAGGCTGCACACAAAGGACTTTTGAGGGTGTCAGGTAGTGACAGGACTAGGGGGAATGGGGAAAAAAATAGCAATGGGTAGATTCAGATTGGATGTTAGGAAGAAGTTGTTCCCCAGGAAGGTGGTGAGAGACTGGCACAGGTTGCCCAGGGAGGTGGTGGAAGCCTCATCCCTGGAGGTTTTAGCAGCCAGGCTGGATGTGGCTGTGAGCAACCTGCTGTAGTGTGAGGTGTCCCTGCCCATGGCAAGGGAGTTGGAACTAGACAGTCCTTGAGGTCCCTTCCAGCCCTAACAGTTCTGTGATTCTGTGACCTGCTCAGCATGGAGCCTACCTGGCCAAATGCTTCTACAATTTGGGGCAGGAAGAGGACAAAGGACTCCATACAACATTAGTGACTACTATATAGTTTGAAGTAAAAGTGTCATGATTTGTAAGGATGTTTTCCAGCATTTTTGCCTTGTCCCATGTGACAAAAAGAACAGGGGCGTCTTGCTGCCCACATTCAGCAATCCTCCTGCACTGCTGTGGAACATCCTTCTCCCTGACAGTTCTTTTCTGTTTAGCTCCCTCCCCTGTCTTGGGATGAGGCATGCTGTGTCCAGAACCCTATCACAGATTTTAACAGGTATTTTTTTATACATGAATGCAGATGAGGAACTGCCTAAAGCAGCTGCAGTGAGCTGAGTGTTCTGGCCCAAAGGTTTGTCGCCTCCTCTGGTTTGAGGTGTAGACTCTTACTGCATAAGGCTGCTGCTGACCAGTTGTATGGCCACCTGTTGTTATTGCAGGGCCATTTCCAGGGTTGCCTGGCTCCAGATATCAGGAAGTTCAGCTATTTTCCCAGCTATGTAGATGAAAACCTGGAGCTTTTTAAAGACAAGCGTGTCCTGATGTACTGCACAGGAGGGATTCGCTGCGAGAGAGGCTCCGCTTACCTACGGAGCAAGGTGAGATTGCACCCTGAGGGCACAGCTGCTGGGGGCTTGAGAATGCTCTAAGGGCTGCTCTTCTTTTCTTTTGCTGGTAAACTCTTAGCACAAACTGTTCAGTGAGCAGGTGGGGAGAGATCTGTCTCTGACACACTTGCCTCATGCTGCCTGTGTTGGGTAGTTCAGTGCAGCTCAGGACGATCCTCATGGGTTAGGGTTGCAGCACTGATTGCTCTGTGCAAACAGTTAATGACTCATTTGCTGAGGAAAGGTATTTGTAAGTCTGCCCTGCCCATTGTAGTGATGGTTTAGGAGGGCTTGAGAGCATTCTGCAGTGTTTCCACAAGCTCTGTATAGATTGGGGTTGGACAGGATGACCTTTCAGAGTCCCATCCAACCCAATACATTCTGTGATTAGCCAGGTTGGATGGGGACTGGAGCGACCAAGTCTCATAGGAGGTATCCCTGCCCAGACTGGCAGGGTTGGAGCTAGATGATCTTTAAGGTCTTTTCCAACCCATTCTATGACTATGGTTGTGCTCTGAGGTCTTTACTGTGTCCCAGAGTGGTGAAAACCAGCCAGCCAGTGCTTTCCCACTGTTGTGGTGTTAAATCCACCACGCTACGTTGTTCTAGTTGTGCTTTCCATCCCTCAGGGAGCAAGGGAACAGCACACATGTGCTCTCCAGAGATTTAAACCGTTATTTTTATGCTCTCTGCTGCACCAGTGTGAGCCCTGAGAAGTTCTGCTCCTGCTCATGGCTGAGTGCAGAAAAGGAGACTAAGCAGCGCTTCACAGAGGTTCCAAAGCATTTGATCTGTGTTGCAGCAAACCTCCCTCAGTTGTGGGGGTTGCCAGCTGTTTTTTTGTGGTGGTGGCGTTGTTGACTGTAACATTAAATGGGTTTATGTCAACAAGCCTGCACTGTGGAGCTGCCCCATAGCCCTTAGTGGCACTGCCTGGAGTTGTAGGTGCACGTGGTGCCATCTGATGGCCACCGAGAAGCTGCTGCTTTTCACTGAGCCCTGGTGTTGACGTGTGCTCTGGCAACGCTGGCACACTGCTGCTGCTGCTGTCTCCTTCAGCTTTTCTGCTCATATGCTTTTAAACAGGCAGTGTGCAGAGAGGTTTACCAGCTAAAAGGTGGAATTCACAAATACCTGGAAGAGTTTCCAGATGGATTCTACAGGGGGAAGCTGTTTGTATTTGATGATCGTTACGCCATTTGTTCCAACGAGGATATCATCTCAGGTAGGACTAGATAATGTAAGTGCAGAAGGCTGGCAAGCTGTTGGCAGTCATTTCCACAGAGGTGTGCAGGGTAGGGGCAACCAACTGGTCTGTGTAGTTCTTCCTTATGCTCACTCTGATCTTCCAGTGCTGTCGCTTTTCATGGTGATTGTCAGCGCTATGGCTTGAGCACATAAAATAGAAATGAGGGAAAAGTGGGCCACTAAACAGAGTTCCCTAAAACTGGAGCAGTAGAAGGAAGCATTCCCTGTGGAGCAGCTGCTGTTAGGAGCCATCTGCAGCTACAGAGATGAATCTCAAGCACCACTGCTGACGTTACCCACTTGTTGGCCACACTGCTGATCGGTCTCTGGTTGGTCAAGCAACCAAAGCATTAAATAGTTCTTCTGTCAGCTGTTCTCCGCTCCACTGATCTCATAGAGGCATCAGTGCAGACTGCCAGACACTGGGAGAGTGGTGGCACTAAGCTCTACAGCACTGTGCTCTTTTCACACTGGAAAATCTTCTGTAGCCTGTAGAATTTCAGTGAACTGTTAAGTTGAAGTTCTTAAGAACGTTGCCTGGTCTCCTGGCTGGGGTCTCTCTCTTTAGGTAATGCAAATGAAATACCTGCTTTCTTCTCCTCAGTTGCCAGGTACAAATAGATGGAATTTGTCTCTAGCCTATTTTTTTTTTTCCAGGAGGCTGTGCTGGTTTTTTTCTCTGAGTGGGAAACTTTTGGAGCATAACTTCCCATTCATTCCCGCTCTGCAGTTACTGTTACATGCCATCAAGGTGCCTGGCTTGGTGTAGAAACAGGGCATGCTCTGGATACATCACAGCCATCCCTACAGAAGTTTCAGGGGGTAGGCAGCTCTTGGTACAGCTAACCCTTTTCAGTTAGAGGGTCAAAACCTGTCTGAAGGTGTGGCACCCCACCTGCACAAGGTGAAAGGAAGTCCCGTGGCACACCCTTCCGCAGCAGGACACATTCCTGCCTGCTGGCTTAATTACCACCAGCACATCTTTCTTCTTCTCTTTGAATCTGTCTAATTGGAACTAGAGGAAGCACTAATAAGGGCTTTTCTCTTTCCCTGAGAGAGACAGCTGTCCTAATTTTTCTCACACCAAAATTCAGACACCTGAAAATTTAGCTAGACCCTAGAAAACTTGAAAAGGTGATAGATAGCCACTTAAATGAGGGATTGAAGCCCTTTGGGTGCCAGAAAGAAGCTTCTGCAAGGGGTACAGAGGGGGGAAATGTGGGTGCTGACTGTTTCTTCTCCTCCTCCTCCTCCTCCCTCCAGCGTGCAGATACTGTGGGACACTGTGGGACCAGTACAAACTCTGTTCCAGCCAGCACTGCCGGCAGCTTGTTCTGACGTGCCCAAGCTGTCGCAGCAAAGGTCTCACAGCTTGTTGTCCTGTTTGTCAAGAGAAGGAGCTCCAGGTGACTTCAAGGGCTTCAGGGCAGACAGTGAAGGAGGAGTGTGAATGTACCAGGAGACGGCCAAGGGTACCTATTGAAGACGTCTCGCGAAGGACACTGGATGCAGGGAAGGATTAAGCTGCTTGATCAGCTAATCTGATACTTGCTGGTGTGAGAGGCTTCTGCCACCAGAGCCCTGTTTCTTACTCAGTTAGGCTTGGAAATCATGGAACTGTCTTGGCTTGGAAAGTCCTGTTCATATGCTGCCTTTAATCCTAGAGTATACCCTAAAAACCATCCATTACTTGATGTTTAATTACCAGAGTGCCCAACTCATCACCAGCACTACAGAGTTCCTTTCCTTGGGCACAGTCTTGTAGTCTGGTGGCTTCTACTATGGGGATTTTTTTGAGCAGGCTGTGTGCAACGGGACACAGCTGCTCACAACTCAAAAGAAACTGAAGAGACATGAGAACAATTCCATTATTTTCCTCCTGCATGGAGGTGGATCTGTCTGACCTCTCCACTGATCATGCATTTGCCTCAGTAGGGAGTGCTAGGATGTGAAAACAGCAGATGGATCATCTGGGTGTGGGTATGTGACCAGATTAGAGCTGAAGGTGTTTTCTTGTACACACCATCTGCCTCCATCTCTTGCTTTATACCAGTGAGAAGCAAGAGGTGGTGACCTGAAGTCAGTGACTTGACTCCTCTGTAAAACTGTCTGAGGGCACCATAAGGATCCTTCTTGTTACTGGAGCAAAGGCCCATAGATAGTCTGTCCAGCCATACTTGTGTGTGATCATTTCTGACTCTGGAACAGGTTTCCCAGAGAGGTGGTAGGTGCCACATCCCTGGAAACATTCCAGGTCAGGTTGGACAGGGCTCTGAGCAACCTGCTCTAGTTGAAGATCTCCCTTCTTACTGTTGGACTAGGTGGCCTTGAAAGGAAGTCCTTTCCAACCCCAAACCCTTCTGTGATTCTATGATTAACAGCAAAAGTAATCCTCATTTCAGTCATAGAATGCTAGGGGCTGGGAGGGACCTCCAGAGAAAGTCCAATCCCAGTGCTCTGTTAACTCTGTCTCTCTGGGAGCCATTGTTTCCCCCAACTTGTCCATGAAATAAACAGGGCTCAGCTCTGCTTGCACGAGAAGAAACCAACAGCTTGAAGCATGTGGGAGCCAAGATATGCAGAGGGGGGAGCACAGAGACAGTCAAAATGGCAGCCCTGATGGCACTGGGAGTGACATGTGTGCATAAATGGCAGCAGCAGCAGCTACAAATAGGCTGCAGGATCCTTGGTCCAAATTTAATAGTTCAAGATTTGGGGAGCATTTGTGTTTGGGTTGAGTTTTCCCAAAGATGTGAGATGTTTATGTGCTTCCTGTTAGAGGAGAACTTGTCTTTGCATTTTGAAGGGATCCACAGCATATGAGCTCAGAACACTTCTCCTCCTGCTGCTTTTGTGTGCCTGATGCTGCAGAATGCACAGAAAGGTTTTATTAGTAGCAGAGGAGATGTGTCTTGACTGAAAAAGTGTCTGTGGAGCTCACTGGCATTCTTGGTACTAAGAAGTAGTTAGTCACTCAGAATCACTTACTGATTTCTTGTCTTCTTTTTTTTCTACTGGCAACTGCTTTTACAAGCAAGAAAACAGTTTTACTCAGGTTTCTGCAGTTGCTTTGTGGCAGTTAGGGCCATGTTTTTTCCAGACAGATTGTAACTTTTCTCCTCACAGTGCTATTAATTCAGCCAGACCTCACTGTTGGCTTGACTGGCAACTTGAAAGACGTGGGCATTGGTGCCACCAAAGCCATGGCAAGCGTCTTGCTTCCAGAAATCAACAGTTCAGCAGCTGTCTGTGTGACCTTTGTGACCATTCCTTTCATGAAGCAAAGCTTTGAAGCTTAGGAAATCTTCCTGGGATGGTGTTTAATAGTAAATGTGTGCACAGCACCTACTGGAGAAGAAACTGGGGGAAATTCCCATCAGGAGACACCTTCAGCAGAAGTCTACCTGTGGTTCCCTGGCATCTTACTCCCCCCCCTCCTCAAACTTTGCTGGCCACATAACTTCTGTGCTTTTGAGGACTGGAATATTTGTGGGGAAAACATAGAAGCTCTGCTCACAGGCTTGGTCTAGAGCACTGATGGGAGTGTCCCAATTTGCATATGGTACTTTTCCTCCCCACCTCCCTCCATGTATTCCTAGACTGAAAAAACTCCCCCAGTTTTATCATTCAGCCTATCAGCAAGCCTGGAGCACTGTAATCTCTCTGGGAGGGTGTTTCTGTATCACTTAGCAGTACAGAATGGCAACAACTGTGTTTTGTATGTAAACTTCTGAAACTCCTGTGGTGATAAATAACTTTTTTAGTGCTTCCACTGTAATTTTTTTGAAGTACTGCTCAAATATACTTCACCTGTTTTGTTGGAGGTACTGGAGTCTGCAGAGGTAAAGGCTGAATCTTAGCTAAGCTGTCTGCCCCGTGGCAAGACTTGGCTATGAGGCACAATTCTAAGAGCTGGCAGCTGGAGGTTCTACCTGAGAGGCAGAGGGGAGCCATGGGGCCTCTTCTGGTCCTTGCTGCACTAAGGAAAGGGAAGAGAAGGGTTTGAGATGTGCAGGTGGAGGCCCATAAAACCAGGTTCCCTCTGCTGCAGAGAGGGGAAGAGACATCCTTAGCCTTTCTCCTGTTAGTTAGTCCACAGGCAGCTTCTGTACCCTGGCTTCTGGGTTCGTTTTGTCAGACTAACACAAAAAAGGACTTGCCACTGTGAAATGCTCAGTGGTAATGCCTGAGAGAAGGCAGAATAGCTCCAGGAGAGTTGAGAGTTAAGCAGGATTGGCTGTGACTGCCAGATGCTGCACTCAACAGATGGCTCTTTTTCTGCTTTCCCTGGGGAGCTGCTGGGACAAACAGCACTCCATTTGCTCTTAAATGCCACCATTTCAGAGCTCCATCCCTGCACAGCCTGCCTTTGCTGCACAGCTCTCAGCTCTCACAGGCATCTTTCAGCAAAGCAGCTCTGTGAGGGTCAACTGAGGAATCTGGAGTGATCCTGCCAGCTCCATTTGGGCTGCACAGTTAAACTGGATGGTGCCACAGCAGCACGTCAGACAAGGTCCTTGCTGCAGTAGCATCCATGGTGGTGCTCCTTGCTCTGCAGATGAATCTCCTTGCCTGCCTGGGTTTCTCAGCAGCACCATCAGGATTCCTCAGGATGAGACTGATTTGTGTTCTTCTGAGGCCAGTGAAAGAGGTGAGCCCCGTACCATGCAAATCTAAGCTCAGCTGGAGCAACTCTGTGGCTCTGGTTTGGTGATTTAGTTGGCTGTTTTGAGGTCTTCACAGTGCATGTGGGAGAAAGAGGCTGGCTGACAGTTTCCTAGGGGTGGGGATGTGTGTTGTTTTTCTGTATTGTTTTGTTTTTAAATATATTTTCAACTCTTTTTTCCCCTGTAATTTTTTTTTAACAGGGAACTTTCAGGGTGTGGGTAAGGAAAAAGCTGTAGTGAAGCAATTTTTCTTGACACCACTGGCTCATTTATTAAGATTTGAAGACCAACAAAAAATGTTTCACACATGACTGAAAGTAATTGTTTCTCTGCTTTTCCTTGGTCTTGAGCTAAACCATGGGTGGCCTTTGTGCACAAGCTCTAAGAAATCCTTTTGCTGGGATATGTGTGCAAAGCCTGCACAACTTCAGTCTCAACAGCATTTTTAGCAAGTCAGAGCATTTTCTAGGGCATGTTGTCATCAGACCCAGAATATGGCTTAGGAGAGTCCTCCTACCCAGCAGGATCTCAACTGGGTGTTAATACTGGGAGTTCTGGGTGGGATGGTGCTGGGTCAAATCCACTGCCTGTCTGGGAGCTAAACAAGCCTGTGGGGAGTTCCTTCCAGGAGGCTGTCTGACAAAAACCTGTCAGGCTGTGCCAGTTCAGGCTATTTCCCTTCACAGCTTTTCTAGGGCACCACATTTATTGTTGGATTTTATGCAGACCTTAGGGACAGGCAGTAAAAAGCAACAATCCCCAGCAGAACAGAGTTTAATTAATGGGCTTGGTTATCTAGACAAAACAGTGAAGAGTGAGAATTTGACTTGCTTCCACTGAATAGCTGGACACAAATGCTGTTAGCATCAGGAAACTGAAGGGAGGGGGGGTTAGAGGTGAGGTCTCTTGTTTTGCTGGTGAGTTTGGACATCTCTGTGGGGTTAGGTTTTTGCACCACACCTCTGAAGGTCGCTGTTTTTCCTCTGACATGCCTCAGACAGAGGGGATGTTAACCCACCCTAAACCTCTCAACTTGTTCAGACTCTGCTTTATGACTGGTGGCCTTAAGTTCCATGTAATCAGGGAGGGGGTGGGGGTGGAGATGAGGTGGGTTTTGGTTTTGTTTCATTTTTTTTTCTAACAGACACAAGGATGCTTTTGAAACATTATCCCCAACTAAGTGACTGAGCAAATACTGGTTAAAAAAACCCAACCAAACAATAATAATAATAATAATGATAATTGTAATTCACAGTTACTGAAATCAGCCATGTTTCCAGGTAGTAGAAGTACTTGTTGAATGAGTTGTTCCTCTAAGTCAGTTGAGATCAATTTGGAGGAAAAAAACCCAAATCAACCAACCAAACAAAAAAAAATAACAAAAAAAAAAAGAGAGAAAAATAAAAGTAGGGATTTTGTGTGTGTGTGTGTGTGTGTGTGTTAATACTTCTCTAATTCATGTGGAGTTGTTGTCTTTCACTCACTTGTGCAGGAAGTTCATAGGAAAGAAAAAAAAAGTAATACAATAATAACAATGAATCAGGTCCCAGGTTCCTAAGAGTCACTTTTAACACTGGGATGTACTCTTTAAAATTGGCAGGTAGTTACTGGCTTGAACAGTTTCCAACTCTACAAGTTCTACTGGATAAAAATCTTCAGCTACAGCCACTAGTTAATTTAAACAACCCTTAGTGCATCAAACAGGACGGAGGCACCACAAATACTCTTTGTCAAGGCACTTATTGCCTCTGGGTTTCCACAGCGCAGCACACAGCAGTGGGAACGACTTCCCCACCCCTTGCCACGGCCCAGCAGCTACACTCCAGTTCTGCACTTGGGGAAGATAGGCCCATTCAGCTCTGCAAGTCTCCTCTTCCTCACTGAAAAAGAAAACCAAGAGGAGTCAGTGGCGGCCATGGGGAGGCGCAGGTGGCAAAGCTGGGCTGAGCCGCTGCGGGGTGGCGCTGAGAGATGAGCTTGCTGCCAAGGGAGAAAGAGGACAGCATTCACTTCTGGATCCCTGCTGCACACAGCAGGCACAGCCTCAGGCAGGTTAAAATCAAGGGCATGAAGATTTGAGTTTCTATCCCTATCAGTGCTTAAGGCCAGAAGCTACGTTCATTCAGCATTACCTCCCTTTATCCTCTCTCTCTCTCTCACAGTGTGTCAAGGTCTGATGTTGGTGCCGAGTGGTGCTGTGACAGCAGGAGGTGGGCACATGAGGTTTTCCTTTGCTAGCTTTTTCTGAAGTGACATTTCAAATAAATTTAAAGAAAGAAAAAAAAAAAAACAAAAAATAAAGAAAAAAAAAAAAAAACAAAAAGAAAGTGCCACTTCTGATAATGATTTTTAACAAGCTGCAATTTCAAATAATAATTTTTACAAGTGGCCCTTCAAATAACAACTAAAAAGCTGCCATTTGAAACAATCATTTTAAAAGGTGCAACTTCAAATAATAGCTAAAAAGGGTGCAGTTTCAAATAACAATTAAAAAGTGCAATATGAAGTAATCATTTAAAAAGGTGGCAATTTCAAATAATCATTAGAAAAGGTGGCAATTTCAAATAACAATTAAAAAGTGCAATATGAGGTAATCATTTAAAAAGGTGGCAATTTCAAATAACAATTAAAAAGTGCAATATGAAGTAATCATTTAAAAAGGTGGCAATTTCAAATAACAATTAAAAAGTGCAATATGAAGTAATCATTTAAAAAGGTGGCAATTTCAAATACTAACTAAAAAGGTGGCAATTTCAAATAATAACTAAAAAGGTGGCAATTTCAAATAATAACTAAAAAGGTGGCAATTTCAAATACTAAAAAGGTGGCAATTTCAAATAACAATTAAAAAGTGTAATTTGAAGTAATCATTTAAAAAGGTGGCAATTTCAAATAATCATTAGAAAAGGTGGCAATTTCAAATAATAACAAAAAATGTGGCAATTCCAAATAATAACTAAAAAGGTGGCAATTTCAAATAATAACAAAAAATGTGGCAATTCCAAATAATAACTAAAAAGGTGGCAATTTCAAATAATAATTTAAAAAGGTGTCAATTTCAAATAATAACTAAAAAGGTGTCAATTTCAAATAATAACTAAAAAGGTGGCAATTCCAAATAATAACTAAAAAGGTGGCAATTTAAAATAATAAGTCAAAAGTGGCAATTTCAAATAATAACTAAAAAGGTGTCAATTTCAAATAATAACTAAAAAGGTGTCAATTTCAAATAATAACTAAAAAGGTGTCAATTTCAAATAATAATTTAAAAAGGTGTCAATTTCAAATAATAACTAAAAAGGTGGCAATTCCAAATAATAACTAAAAAGGTGTCAATTTCAAATAATAACTAAAAAGGTGGCAATTCCAAATAATAACTAAAAAGGTGTCAATTCCAAATAATGACTAAAAAGGTGTCAATTTCAAATAATAATTTAAAAAGGTGTCAATTTCAAATAATAACTAAAAAGGTGTCAATTTCAAATAATAACTAAAAAGGTGTCAATTTCAAATAATAACTGAAAAAGTGGCAATTTCAAATAATAACAGAAAAGGTAGCATTTCATATAATAATTTAAAAAGGTGGCTATTTCAAATAGCAATTAAAAAGTGCAATTTGAAGTAATAATTTAAAAAAGTGGCAATTTCAGATAACAAAAAGGTGGCAATTTCAAATAACAAAAAGTGCAATTTGAAGTAATAATTTAAAAAGGTGGCAATTTCAAATAATAACTAAAAAGGTGGCAATTTCAAATAACAATTAAAAAGTACAATATGAACTAATTATTTAAAAAGGTGGCAATTTCAAATAATCATTAGAAAAGGTGGCATTTCAAATAATAACTAAAAAGGTAGCAATTTCTAATAACAATTAAAAAGGTGGCAACTTCAAATAATCATTAGAAAGGTGGCAATTTCAAATAATCACTAAAAAGGGGCAATTTCAAGTGATCATTTAAAAAGGTGCCATTTTAAATATTTTTTGAAGTGCCATTTCACAATAATAATTAAAATGAAATCCCATTGCAAGCAGTAATTTTAAGAGGTGCAATTTCAGGTGATAACCACCAAAAAAAAAAAATAAATTGAGTGCCATTTCGAATAACAGCTAAAAAATAAATTAAAATAATTAGAAATTAAAAGTGCCATTTCAAATAATAGCTAAAAAATAAATTAAAATAATTAGAAATTAAAAGTGCCATTTCAAATAATAGCTAAAAAATAAAATAATTAGAAATTAAAAGTGCCATTTCAAACAGTAATTAAAGGTGCAGTTTCCAGTGGTAATGGAAAAATTAGGTGACATTTCAACCAATAATTTAAAAAACCCATCTCAAATAATTTTAAAAAGTGTCATTTCAAATAGCAATTAAAAAAAAAAAGTAATTTAAAATAACAATTAAAAAATAAAGTGCCATTTCAAAGAATGAAAAGGTACCACTTCAAATTGTAGCTAAGAAAAAAATAAAGGGACATTTCAAACAACAGGTGAAGAAAAGGTGCAGTTTCAAACAGTAGTTGGGAAAAAAAATTAAGTGGCATTTCAACCAATAACTTCAAAAAGTGTAATTTCAAATAATAATTAAAAAAAAACCAAAACAACTAAAGTCCCATTTTAAACAATAATTTGTTTTAAAAGAAAAGCTGCCATTTCAAGTAGTAATTAAAAAATTGAAGTGCCATTTCGAACCATGATTTAAAAAAACACCTTAAGAGCCATTTCAAACAGCTATTAAATAAAATGGCATTTCAAATGATAACTAAAGTGCCATTGCAAGCAATTTTTGAAGAGCCATTTCAAGCAATAATTAAAAGCATGAAGTGCCACCTCAAATGACAACTTTAAAAAGTGCCATTTCGAATCATTTAAGTGCCATTTCGAATCATTTAAGTGCCATTTTGAATCATTTAAGTGCCATTTCAAATCATTTTAAGTGCCTTTTCAAATCATTTTTAAGTACCATTTCCAATCATTTTATTTTAAGTGCCCTTTCAAATAATTTATTTTTAAGTGCCCTTTCAAATAATTTTTTAAGTGCCCTTTCATATCATTTTTAGGTGCCCTTTCATATCATTTTTTAAGTGCCCTTTCAAATAATTTAAGTGCCATTTCATATCATTTTTTAAAGTGCCATTTCAAATCATTTATTTTTAAGTGCCCTTTCAAATCATTTTTGTTTTTAAGTGCCCTTTCATATCATTTTTAGGTGCCCTTTCAAATAATTTAAGTGCCCTTTCATATCATTTTTAAGTGCCCTTTCAAATAATTTAAGTGCCCTTTCATATCATTTTTTAAGTGCCCTTTCAAATAATTTAAGTGCCCTTTCATATCATTTTTTAAATGCCCTTTCAAATAATTTAAGTGCTATTTCATATAATTTTTTTAAGTGCCATTTCAAATAATTTTATTTTAAAATGCCTTTTCAAATCATTTTTAAGTACCATTTCCAATCATTTTAAGTGCCCCTTCAAATCATTTTAAGAGGCCTTTCAAATAATTTTTTAAGTGCCCTTTCACATTATTTTTTAAGTGCCATTTGAAATAATTCTTTTAAGTACCATTTCCAATCATTTTAAGTGCCCTTTCAAATAATTTATTTTTAAGTGCCCTTTCAAATAATTTTCTTTTTAAATGCCCTTTCAAATAATTCTTTAAGTGCCCTTTCAAATAGTTTTATTGTTAAATGCCTTTTCAAATAATTTTTAAGTACCATTTCCAATCATTTTATTTTAAGTGCCATTTCAAATAATTTGTTTTTAAGTGCCCTTTCAAATAACTTTTTAAATACCCTTTCAAATAATTTGTTTTTAAGTGCCCTTTCATATCATTTCTAAATGCCCTTTCAAATAATTTCAGTTTTAAGTGCCCCTTCATATATTTTTTTTTAAGTGCCATTATAAATTGTTTTGGCCACAGCAACCCCATGCAGAGCTACAGGCTGGGGTCAGAGTGGCTGAGAGCTGCCAAACAGAGAGGGACCTGGGGGTGCTGATTGACAGCCGCCTGAACATGAGCCAGCAGTGTGCCCAGGTGGCCAAGAAGGCCAACAGCATCCTGGCCTGCATTAGGAACAGTGTGGCCAGCAGGAGCAGGGAGGTCATTCTGCCCTGTACTCAGCACTGGTTAGGCCACACCTTGAGTCCTGTGTCCAGTTCTGGGCCCCTCAGTTTAAGAAGGACATTGAGACACTTGAACCTGTCCAGAGAAGGGCAACAAGGCTGGGGAGGGGTCTGGAGCACAGCCCTGTGAGGAGAGGCTGAGGGAGCTGGGGTTGCTTAGCCAGGAGAAGAGGAGGCTCAGGGGAGACCTCATTGCTCTCTACAACTCCCTGAAGGGTGGTTGGAGCCAGGAAGGGGTTGGCCTCTTCTCTCTAGCAACCAGCACCAGAACAAGGGGACACAGTCTCAAGCTGCACCAGGGGAAGTTTAAGCTGGAGGTGAGGAGAAAGTTCACTGAGAGAGTTGTTAGCCATTGGAATGTGCTGCCCAGGGAGGTGGTGGAGTCACCATCCCTGGAGGTGTTCAAGAGGGGATTGGATGTGACACTTGGTGCCATGGTCTAGTCATGGGGTCTGTGGTGACAGGTTGGACTCGATGATCCTCGAGGTCTCTTCCAACCTTGGTGATTCTGTGATACTGTGATTCTTTTAAGTACCATTTCCAATCATTTTATTTTAAGTGCCATTTCAAATCATTTATTTTTAAGTGCCCTTTCATATCATTTTTAAGTGCCCTTTCATATAATTCTTTTAAGTGCCCTTTCAAATAATTCTTTAAGTGCCCTTTCAAATAATTCTTTAAGTGCCCTTTTAAATCATTCTTTAAGTGCCCTTTCAAATAGTTTTATTTTCAAGTGCCCTTTCAAATAATTTATTTTTAAGTACCCTTTCAAATAATTTTATTTTAATGGCCATTTCAAATAATTTAGAATAATAATGTAAATAATAATGTAAACAATTATGATAAATATAATTTAGAATAATAATTTTTAAAAATCTATATATATTTAATTCCCAGTAATTAAAAAAGTGCCATTTCAAATAAAAGCTTTAAAAAAAAACATAAAATGCCATTTAAAATAGTAATTGAAAAGTTAATTAAAAAATAAAAAAGGCATTTCAAAATATAAATAAATTATTAACACCCCCCCACACACACATAATTTCTTCTCTTTATTCTCCACCCCTCTGATCACAGATAAGCAGAGTCCCTCAGGGATCAGTCCTGGGACCAGGCTTGTTCAACATCTTTGTGGGGGCCATGGACAGTGGCATTGAGTGCACCCTCAGCAAGGTTGCTGATGACACCAAGCTGTGTGGTGCAGCAGACAGGCTGGAGGGAAGGGATCCATCCAGAGGGACCTGGACAGGCTGGAGAGGTGGGCACAAGCCAACCTCATGAGCTTCAACAAGACCAAGGGCAGGCTCCTGCATCTGGGTCGAGGCAATCCCAGGCACAAATACAGGCTGGGCAGGGACTGGCTGGGGAGCAGCCCTGAGGAGAGAGCCTTGGGGGTGCTGGGGGAGGAGAAGCTCAACAGGAGCTCTCAGGGTGCACTTGCAGCCCGGAAAGCCAATCAGATCCTGGGCTGCATCAGGGAGAAGTGTGCCAGCAGGGCAAGGGAGGGGATTCTCCCCCTCTCCTCAGCTCTGGTGAGACCCCACCTGGAGTACTGCCTCCAGTTCTGGAGCCCCTATTCCAAGAGGGATCTGGAGGTGCTGGAAGGTGTCCAGAGAAGGGCCACGAGGATGAGCAGAGGGCTGGAGCACCTCTCCTGTGAGGACAAACTGAGGGAGTTGGGGCTGTTCAGTCTGGAGAAGAGAAGGCTCTGAGGTGACCTCATTGTGGCCTTCCAGTATCTGAAGGGGGCCTACAAGAAGGCTGGGGAGGGACTTTTCAGGCTATCAGGGAGTGATAGGACTAGGGGGAATGGAATGAAGCTGGAGGTGGGGAGATTCAGGCTGGATGTGAGGAGGAAGTTCTTCCCCATAAGAGTGTGAAGCCCTGGAATGGGGTTTGGCAGGGAGGTGGTTGAGGCCCTGTCCCTGGAGGTGTTTAAGCCCAGGCTGGATGAGGCTCTGGCCAGCCTGATCTAGTGTGGGGTGTCCCTGCCCATGGCAGGGGGGCTGGAACTAGATGCTCCTTGTGGTCCCTTCCAACCCTGACTGATACTATGATAACAACATGGGGAAAATTGGTCTCATTCTACTCTTGAAGATGATTTACAGCTGAGGATGAAAGGAAAAAAAAAACAAACAAACCCTATACTCATGAGGTTAAAAACCACCCAATAAAATAAACCCCCAAAAATAAAAGTATAGAGAAGATGCCAGAAGTTAGCTCACGAGGATGAGTGTGGAAGCCTTTGTAGCTGCTTCATACAAAGCACCTCAAAGGATGAAAAAAAAAGCTATAGGCCCAAACCCAAGTTGTGGTAGCGTCAGGTGATGGTAGGCAAGAGCACTGGAGTGGAGCAGAAGCAGAGAGCTGTTGCTGACAGGGAGGGAAATGCAAGTTGTGGGTTTGTTTTCTATACTTATGTTTTGTCCAGTAGTGAAGCTGAGGTGCTGTTGCCAGAGACCATCAGACCGAGGGATTTGTGCTGCAAACAAGAACCAGGTCAGACCAAAAGGAAGGGTGAGAGAGGGAAAAGGTACAACCATCATCACCATCATCACCACATGGAAGGCAAGCTGTGAGCTCCTCCCTTTACCACAGCAACAATTAACCTCCTAGATCCAGCTCTTCCAGGTGATTACTTTGTGCACCAGGTGATGCCCAAGGACAGCACAAGGGGCACTGGGTGGAAGTTGAGGCATAGGAAGTTCCATGGCAACAGGAGAATTACTTCCCTGTGAGGGTGACAGAGCACTGGAACAGGCTGTCCAGGAGGGTTGTGGAGTCTCCCTCTCTGGAGACATTCAAGACCCACCTGGGTGTGTTCCTGTGTGATCTGCTCTGGGTGATCCTGCTCTGGCAGGGGTGGGGTTGGATTGGATGAGCTTTTGAGGTCCCTTCCAGCCCCTGAAATTCTGTGATTCTGTGAAAAACCCTTGCAGGGGACACAAAAGCATCTTAGCCTTTCCTGGTGCATCCACAGGCAGAATAAGTATTCGGTGACCCGTGCTACTGGCTGTTCTGTGTGGTCACTGAGGAACTGGCACACACCTCCCTGCTTGGCTCTGCTTCCTGGGAGCATGGCACTGGCTGAAGCAAGGCTGATTTACTTCTTGTTAAAACACAAGGTAGTTGTAATCTCTCTAGATGTGTCTTCTCTCACGGATCAAGAGAGGAAATGGCCTCAAGTGGCCCCAGAGGAGGTTTAGGTCGGGTTATCAGGAGAAACTCCTGCCCTGAGAGGGTTCTCAAACACTTGAACAGGCTCCCTAGGAAGGTGGTTGAAGACTCATCCCTGGAGGTGTTTCAGGGAGCCAGTGCTGAGGGGCAGGGTTTAGCACCAGCCTTGGTAGGTTTAGGGAATTGGTTGGACTTGATGGTCCTAAAGGTCTTTTCCAACAAAAATGCTTCTGTGATTAAACACAACAGACACTTAAACCTATGGCTTTTGTCCAGTAGTGAAGCTGAGGTCCTGTTGCCAGAGACCATCAGACCGATGAAGTTTCACCCTGCCTGTGGTGAACCCTATGCAGGTTAGAATACCTGGTTCCAGTGTTCCTCCATTTCTTCCTGGCTGGCATTTGTGTGTCAGAGCTTTTCTCAGATCTTGCCAGCTAGCCCTTGCTTTCTAGACCTGTTTGAACCCAGCAGTGCTTGTGGTGAGCCCCCAGCCCATCCTCTTGCTCACAGCAGGGCTCTGCCTACCACTCGGTCAGGGCAGACGCTGCTTCTGCCCTTCCAAGCTTGCAGGGTGAGGATCACCCTCACAGGGAAGAATTTCTTCCTAAAGTGAAAAAACCCAAACAACAAAACCAGACAATCTGCAAACTTTAGCTTGTTCTTCCCACATACATTATCTGCTGCTGCTGGGGAGGAGCTTCTGGCTGTCATGTTTGTCACCAACCTCACCTATGCAGTTAAGAGCTGCTGAGCGTGGCTGGCACACAGGCTGGCTTCAACGTGGCTCTGCTGGACTCATTTCCAGTGCTCTACAGCAGCTTGCAGCCAAGCACTGGAAAGCCCCTGCCACTTGCATCAGCTGAAGAGGCAGTTTGCAGACCTGCCCATGTTTTTCTTCACTGTGAACCTGCTCTGGCAGGAGGGTTGGACTAGACAATCACCCACCACCCAACCTCTATCTTTCCGTGATTCAGTGAGAGTAGAAAGGTAACTCCAAGCTATGTGTCTTCCTATTCAGAAGGGGGGACGGGCCAAGTCCTTCTGCCATCAAACATGAACTCTACTGCTTTTCATCTCCTTGTTAAAGCAGGAATGAAGCTGGAGGAAGACAAGGAGCTGGCAGGAATCCCGAGTGCTGGCAGCTCGTGGCCATATGTTGTGTCACGCGCTGTGCTGAAGCACATTAGCAGCTCTCGGCCCCTGCCAGCAGCACCCGCTGGCACTGCCAAGCACACTGCCTCTTCGAGGAGGCAGAGCTGCTCAGTGTCTCCAGGGCTGGGGCATGACTCATTGCCTTCCTGACAGCAGCTGCACTGGGGTAGCAGTCAGTGTTTTCCTTTAAACTGGAGCAGGGTGGATTTAGGTTGGACATCAGGAGGAAGTTCCTGACAAGGAGGGTGGTGGTGGAATGCAGAACAGGTTGCCCAGGGAGGTGGTGGAGGCCCCATCCCTGGAGACCTTCAAGGTCAAACTTGGTGTGGCTCTTTGCAACCTGATCTAGTTGAAGATGTCCCTGTTCACTGCAGGGGGGGTTGGACAAGATGCCCTTCGATGTCATCTTCCAATACAACACATTCTATGATGTCATCTTCTAATCCAACACATTCTATGGCTCTTGTGATTTCTCCTTGAGGCTCAAAGCATCACCAGGCCCTCCAAGAGATGATTTCTAACTCAAGCACACCCACCAGAGCTTTCAAGCAAGCAGTGTCATCTTCCAATGCAGCACCACACATTCTATAATTCCTCTTCAAGGCTCAAAGCATCACCAGGCCCTCCAAGAGGTGGTTTCTAACTCAAGCACACCCACAAGAGCCTTCAAGCAAGCAGTTCTGTCCTTCTACCACCAGGAATGGCCCAGAGAGCGAGGGAGGGACCTTCCTGTGGTGCCCAGCTTGCAGCCAGCCCCCAACTCACCTAGGTCATTGTTATTCATCATGGCATTGGAGGCACGGAGCCGGGGCCCCTGCTGAGTGAAATGGTACCCAAACTTCAGCAGGGTGGTGTTCTTCTCCAGCATGTTTGCAATCTCCATTTCCACTTGGTTGCCCAAGGGCTGGCTCTTTTGAAAACAGAAAACCAAGCTGGTCAGGTCAGAGGAGGATTCAGAGAGAGCACTTTGATCTGCCATCTCTACCCCTTCCCTCCTTTCTTTGGACCCCTTGGTGCGTTTGGTGTGTCTGGCTTGGAGCTGGTGAAACAAACCACTGGCCTGTTCCTGGCACAATAATGTGGCTCCAGCTCCTCCAGCAGACATTCCCACAAGTCCTCTTGCCTAAAGACTTTATTTCTTGGGTACATGTGCAGCTGAGAGATGTCTGGAGAAATGACAACTTTGAATGGAGTCACAGAGCAACAAAACTGGGGAAGGGTCTAGAGAACAAGTACTGTGGGGGAGTGGCTGAGGGACCTGGGGTTGTTTAGTCTGGAGAAAAGGAGGCTGAGGGGAGACCTTCTCATGCTCTACAACGCCCTCAGAGGAGGTTGGAGTGAGGTGGGGGGTGGTCTCTTGTTTCCCCCAACAAGTGGTGGGACAAAAGGAAATGACCTCAAGATGCACCAGAGTAGGTTTAGGTTGGATGTTAGGAAAAGTCTCTTCCCTGGAGGAGTGGCCGAGCCCTGGAAAAGGCTGCCCAGGGAGGTGGTGGGGTCCCCATCCCTTGAGGATCCTCTCTCATTTCAAGAAAGGAGTAGACAGGGCACTTCAGGACATGTTTTAGTGGCCATGGTGGTGTTGGGTTGATATTTACACCTGATAATCCTAGAGGTCTTTCCACCCTTCATGATTCTGTGGTTCTATGAACTCTCAGTCACCTGTCCTTGAGCTCCCCACAGCAAAACTGCTTCACCACTTCCCCCCCCGGGTTTCTTGGGAGGCTAAACTTGCTATGGCAATCTGTACCCCTGCACACTCTGGAGCTCTCCTTCTCTTTCCACTGTGTTATGGCAAAACCCAAGCAAGCAAAACAAAAACCAACCAAACAAACCCCCCCCAACCAACAACTAAACCACACTCACACAAAACACCAACCAAAAACCCCACCCAAAAAACCCACAACAAAAAAAGCCAAGCCACAAACAAACAACAACAAAACCAAACAAAACAAAGCAAAAACCCCAAACAGATGAGAAAAAGAAACCCAACCCCAAAAGTTCTATTTATTAGACATTTCAACCTTGCAAGTCTTAGAGCAAGGCATGATACTGGATAGCTCCATCACCACTCCTCCAGAGCAGCACCAGGGACCCAGCAGCCTGCTTGTATGCTGCAGCAGCTCTAGGTCTTAGCAGGCACTGACCAGGAACTGCAGAAGAAACAAGTGGCTGAAGCCTGTCCAAGTCAGCCTGGCAGTGGTAGGAGGCTGCCACCTTCCACCCTGAGCACCTTTCTCAGTTCCCCCCACCAGGCCTGATGAGAGCTCCCATGCCTCACCTGGTTGTCGATGCGCAGCTCTACGAGCGAGGTGTTGCCCTGGAGAGCTTCGACCAGAGCCAGGATCCCCGACCCTGAAATGAAGTTGGACTCCACATTCAGGCTCTTCAGTGTGTTATTGACCTTCAGCATTTCTGCCAGGGCCTGTGGGTAGAGGGAGGCAGCACAAAATGGCAGTCAGACAGGTTGGAGCAGGGCAACCCAGAGCAGCAAGGGACCAAGACCCTTCATCTTCAGAGGAACCTGGAGAAGAGGAGGCTCAGGGGAGACCTCATTGCTCTCTACAACTCCCTGAAGGGAGGTTGTAGCCAGGTGGGGGTTGGTCTCTTCTCTCAGGCAACCAGCACCAGAACAAGAGGACACAGTCTCATGCTGCACCAGGGGAGGTTTAGGCTGGAGGTTAGGAAGAAATTCTTCCCAGAAAGAGAGATTGGCCATTGGGATGTGCTGCCCAGGGAGGTGGTGGAGTCCCCATCCCTGGAGGTGTTTAGGAAGAGCCTGGATGAGGCACTTGGTGCCATGGTTTAGTTGATTAGGTGGTGTTGGGTGATAGGTTGGACTTGATGATCTCAAAAGTCTTCCCACCTGGTTATTCTATTCTATCTATTCTATTCTATTCTATTCTATTCTATTCTATTCTATTCTATTCTATTCTATTCTATTCTATCTATTCCATCCTATCTATTCTATCCTATCCTATCCTATCCTATCCTATCCTATCCTATCCTATCCTATCCTATCCTATCCTATCCTATCCTATCCTATCCTATCCTATTCCTATTCCTATTCTATTCTATTCTATTCTATTCTATTCTATTCTATTCTATTCTATTCTATTCTATTCTATCCTATTCTAATTTAAAAAAAAAGGCTCTGGGATGACCTTGTGCACCAGGTGGTTTCACTGCCACCAGATGGGAGAGCTCTGTGCAGGGTGAAGGGGATTCCTGCCTATTGTAGAGGGATTCTTGAACATGATCATCACAGAGTCACAGAATTTTGGGGGCTGGAAGGGACCTTGAAAGCTCACCCAGTCCAACCCCCCTGCCAGAGCAGGATCACCCAGAGCAGGTCACACAGGAACACATCCAGGCTGGTTTTGAATATCTCCAGAGAGAGGAGGCTCCCACACCCCTGGGCAGCCTGCTCCAGTGCTCTGTCACCCTCACAGGGAAAAAAAAAGATTCCTCATATTTACATGGAACTTCCAGTGCCTCAGCTTCCACCATCACCCCTTGTGCTGTCACTGGGCATCACTGACCAGAGCCTGGCTCCAGCCTCTAAACACTGATGAGTTCACCTCTCAGTCTCCCCCAGGCTACAGAGCCCTCAGCCTCTCCTCATATGGAAGATGTTCCATTCCCTTCATCATCCTCATGGCTCTGTGCTGGACTCTTTCAGCAATTCCCTGAGGTCCTTCTTGAACGGAGGGGCACAGAACTGGATGCAATATTCCAGATGTGGCCTCACCAGGGCAGAGCAAAGCAGGAGGAGAACCTCTCTCAACCTACTGACCACAGCCCTTCTCATTCACCTCAGGATGCCCTTGGCCTTCTTGGCCACAAGAGGACATTGCTGGTTCATGGTCATCCTCCCATCCACCAGGACCCCCAGCTCCTTTTCCCCTTCTCTGCTCTCCAGCAGGTCAGTCCCCAGCCTACACTGGTGCATGGAGTTGTTCCTTCCCAGGTGCAAGACTCTACCCTTGCCCTTGTTGAACCTCATCAAGTTTCTCCCTGCCCAGCTCTCCAGCTTGTCCAGGTCTCACTGAATGGCAGCACAACCTTCCTGTGTGTCAGCCACTCCACCCAGCTTGGTGTCATCAGCAAACTTGCTGACAGTGCTCTCTGTTCTTGAACATGATCACACTGGAGGCCACAGCAAAACCTTACATGGAGAAACCTCTAGGGCCACCCCCACAGTGTGACAGTCCACAACTGGCTTGTGCCAGCTTCATCTGTCCCTCCCTGACCTGATATGATGATGATTTGATTTCTTAAGTGGCATGGAAGGACTGATCTCCATCGTGAAACAGACAGACCAGGAGGTGATGCTTGTGCAACACTTGGCTCCACAGCTCCCCTAGCCTTGCACAGAGCCCCACAGGCCTTCAAACAGTGCCAGCACTGCCTTTGCAGGCTTCTTGCCCAGTCCAGAGTGCTTGAAATAATCTGAGGGATCTACTCAACCCTTCCCAAAGAGGGGTTGTTAGCAGTAAACCTGTGATACTTGTGTGTGTGGAAGTAGGTAGGGGTGGCTGGGATGAAGAAGAGCAAAACCTGGATGCAGTGGTGCTAGAAGAGTGTGCAAGGATTCAGGCAGACCACTCTGCAACCCCCTGCAACCCCATTGAGATCCTGGAGGCCAAATGTGACTACAGGCTTGTGTCCTGAGGTCTCTACAGCTGAGAAAGAAAGTGGAGGAACCACAGCCTGTTGCTGGCTTTCACTAGCACTCCTGAAACTGAAGCACACAGAATCACAGAGTATATCTGGTTGGAAGAGACCTCCAAGATCATCCAGTCCAACCTTTGACCCAGCAGTGAAGGGGCAACACTAAACCATGTCCCTAAGTGCCAGGTCTGTAAGCTGATTGAACACCCCCAGGGATGGTGACTGCACCACTGCCCTGGGCAGACCATTCCATTGAGAACCTTCTCTGTGCAGAAATGTTTCCTAACCTCCAGCCTGCACCTCCCCTGGTGCAGCCTGAAACCATTTCCTCTGGTCCTGTTGCTTGACAACCAGGAGAGAGGCTGACCCCCTCTCACTCCAACCTCCTTCAGGGAGCTGTAGAGAGCAAGGAGGTCTCCTCTCAGCTCCTCTTCTCCAGACTGCACACACCCCCAGCTCCCTCAGATGCTCCTCACAGCCCAGGTGCTCCAGGCCCTTCTCCAGCCTTGTTGCCCTTCCCTGGACATGCTCCAGCCCCTCAGTGTCCTTCCTGTAGTGAGGGCCCAGAACTGAACACAGCACTCATGGTGTGACAGTGCTGAGCACAGGGGGATGATCACCTCCTGTCCCTGCTGGCCACAGTGTTTCTAACCCAAGCCAGGATGCCATTTGCTTTCTTGGCAACCTGGGCACTGCTGACTCAGGGTCACTTGACTATTACCCTACACCCCCAGGGCCCTGTCCAAGTTGCATCTTTCCAACCACACCTCCCCAAGTCTGTAGCTCACTATGGGGTGGTTGTGACCCAGCTGCAGGACCTGGCCCTTGCCCTTGCTGAATCTCATGCAATCAGCCTTGGCCCATGGGTCTAACCTGTCCAGGTCCTGCTGTAAAGCTTCCCTACCTTCTAGCAGATCAACACAGACACATCTTGGTGTCATCTGCAGACTCACTGAGGACTCCCTCAATCCCCTCATTGACACCAAATGCCAGAGGTGCAGAGCATCTCATATGCACTGTAAGGTGCAGAAGCCATTGGTCAGTAGCTCCAAAAACAGCTCCCCCAGGCAGGTCTCCTGTCACAGCTTCATGAGGATGGGCTGGCAGTACTTACAAAAGCCACAGGGTCATTGCTCCTTGTCCCAACTATACTGAACTTCTTCACATAGGTGTTGTTTTTCAGTGCTTCTGCAAAAGCTTTCAGGGTTGGTATGGGAATATTCTGTGGAAAGAAATGCAGAGGGACAGTGTGATGCCATGACCCATAAGAAGGAATGAGCAATATGTCTAAAGGATGCTTGCTTACCTGAGTTCCTACAATGTGAGTGTTATCAATTACTGAGCACTTCACAGAATCACAGAATCACCAAGGTTGGAAGAGACCTCAAAGATCACCAAGTCCAACCTGTCACCACAGACCCCATGGCCAAACCATGGCACCAAGTGCCACGTCCAGTCCCCTCTTAAACACCTCCAGGGACGGTGACTCCACCACCTCCCCGGGCAGCACATTCCAGCAACTCTCTCAGTGAAGAACTTTCTCCTCACCTCCAGCCTAAACCTCCCCTGGTGCAGCTTGAGACTGTGTCCTCTTGTTCTGGTGCTGTTCTGGTGCTGGGCAACAAAGTTGGTGAGGTGTTTGGAAGACAAGCCCTATGAGGAGAGGCTGAGGGAGCTGGGGTTGCCTTAGCCTGGAGAGAGGAGATGAGGGGTGACCTTCTTGCTCTCTACAACTACCTGAAGGGAGGTTGTAGACAGGCAGAGGTTGGTCTCTTCTCCCAGGCAGCCAGTACCAGAACAAGAGACACAGTCTAGGCTGCACCAGGGCAGGTTTAGACTGGATCTTAGGAAGAAGTTCTATACAGAGAGAGTGATTGCCACTGGAATCAGCTGCCTGTGGAAGTGGTGGATTCACCTTCATTGGAGGTGTTCAAGAAGAGGCTTGATGGGGTGCTTGGTGCCACAGTTTAGTTGTTTAGTTGTTTAGGTGGGTTGGATTGGACTGTATTGCACTGTATTGTATTTAGGTGGGTTGGATTGGTGATGGGTTGGACGTGATGATCTTGAAGGTCTCTTCCAACCTGG
>CM026897.1:92051283-92069727 GCA_015227895.2 Colaptes auratus
CCTTCTCCTTCCCCTTCCCCTTCCTTTTTAACTTTATTTGAGGTTTTCTTCTGTTCTGTGTCTTTGCAAAGTTTGGCTCAGCTCCTGAGGAGAACATTGCACTCCAGATCATGTCAAGCAACTTCTCCTACAGTTTGGGAAAACAAACAACCCACCCACCCCCAAAACACCCCCAAACCAATCCCAAACACAACAAAAGGTTTGCTGTTGTCTCAAGTGTCATCTGCCCTGCAACAACAGCAAGGCCTGTGCATTATTTCAAGGAGAGAAATATCCTTTCCAGTGTCTATAAATGGCCTCCTCTCAGCTTCTGAAGGGTGTCAGAGCCCCACCCTGGGTCACATCTCCCCAGCTTTCCTCAACCTCTCAGGGCAGATCATGCTCCTCATTAGCAGAGGACTCCCTTTATACCTCCTACAGCTGCAGCTGCTGCTCCAGATAGGAACCTTATCTTCAGCTTGGCCACAAAAGGGCACAAGAACACACACACAGAGGGCTGGACAGCAAGCCCTTAAATTTAGAGCTGTCATCTGGTCAGACCTTTGGTTTCTCAGTAGAGGGATGGCAATTCCTGCAGCACTCACATTCCTGCCACTCAGCACATTGGAGGAGGAGCACCAGGAGATGGTCCCTCCGTGATGGGAGTAGGAACAGCCACCCTGGCTCCCACAGGCAAGACCTGAGAGGCTGAAAAACAGCTCTGAGTGAGGCTGGTTTGCTCTGTGCAGCAACAGCAGCCTGTGGGCAGCAGGGCTGAGGGCAGTGAGAGTGAGTGAAGGAGGAAGAACAGCCTGTGGGGCTCAGTGGGTTTGGCCAAGCCAGGTGGAGGGAGCCCAGCACTCCTGTGCTTGATCATTCCACTGCAAGGCACCTTGAGATGCAAGGCTGACGTGCTTCAGCTATGCAACCATGCACCAGTCAGGTGAGGAGCCTTGTCCAGCAGCTCAGCACCAGCAAGGCTGTGCTTCAGGTCAGCACAGAGGAGGGCAGAACCTTTACCACCATTAGTCACAACCACACACTTCTTGTTACAGCAATTGCTACTTCTCTGATGTGGGAGGCAGCCTGGGCCTGGATCTGGAGCTGTGCTGCTCCCACTGCAGCCTTAGATGCATGAACCACAACTGCTCTGTGTTTCACAATAAATGTTTAGTTTTGAATTACTCTTGCCATAGGATCACAGAACTGCTTCAGTTGGAACAGATCTCTAAGGTCATCAGGTCCAGCAACCAACATGGAAAAGACCTCCAAGCTCATCAGGTCCAACAGTCAACCCAACACCTCTATGGCCATTAAATCATGTCCTGAAGTGCCATGTCCACCATATTTTTTGGACACCTCCAGGGGTGGTGACTCCACCACCTCCCTGGGCAGCCTGTGCCAATCCCTGACCACTCTTGCAGCAAAGACCTTTTTCCTCATCTCCAACCTAAACCTCCCCTGCTACAACTTGAGGCCATTTCCTCTCATCCTATATCTCTTGATACTAGGGAGAAGAAACCAACCCCCACCTCTCTTATGTGGAAGGAGCTAAGAGCAGGCAGGAAGGCAGTAGAGTAGAATAGAATAGAATAGAATAGAATTGAATTGAATTGAATTGAATTGAATTAACCAGGTTGGAAAAGACCTTTGAGATCATCAAGTCCAACCTATCACCCAACACCATCTGATCAACTAAACCATGGCACCAATTGCCTCAGCCAGTCTCTTCCTAAACACCTCCAGTGATGGGGACTCCACCACCTCCCTGGGCAGCACATCCCAATGGCCAATCTCTCTTTCTGTGAAGAACTTCTTCCTCACCTCCAGCCTAAACTTCCCCTGGCACAGCTTGAGACTGTGTCCTCTTGTTCTGGTGCTGCTTGCCTGGGGGAAGAGACCAACCCCCACCTGGCTACAACCTCCCTTCAGGGAGTGGTAGAGAGCAATAAGGTCCCCCCTGAGCCTCCTCTTCTCCAGGCTAAGCAACCCCAGCTCCCTCAGCCTCTCCTCACAGGGCTGTGCTCCAGACCCCTCCCCAGCTCTGTTGCCCTTCTCTGGACACCTTCCAGCAACTCAACATCTTTCCTAAACTGAGGGTCCCAGAACTGGACACAGGACTCAAGGTGTGGCCTAACCAGTGCTGAGTATGGGGCACAATGACTTCCCACCCAAGGCTGCTAAGTTCCCTGCAATGCCCACACCTGCCACGCACACAGCAATCTCCTTCACGGCTACGTGAGGACAGCTACCACAGCCCCCTTCCCAGCAACCAGGGAGACTGGCTTGAGCAGCAGCTTGGCTGGCCCCAGAGCACAGCCTCTGTAGTGCTGACCTTGTCATCTCCTGCTGGAAGGACAGAGATTGTCAGCAGCAGGAGGCGTAGAGGCAGGACAGACGTCGGATGTCAGCCCGCGCAGGCAGCGCTGCTGGGCAGCGCTTCAGGTTTCAAAGCGTCTTGCAGAGATATGAAGCTGGGGCTGCATATAGCAAAAGGCAGGCCCTGAGGGTTGGGGACAGGTGCAGAGCTTGCTGAAACACAGCTGAAAGCCCCACAGAGGGAGCTGGGTTTGCTACGTACCCCAAGCAGAGCTGCATGGAGGGGACAGAGGGCTCGCAGCTCCACCGGTGGAGCTGGGTGGTGCCAGTGACTCAGGCACGGCGATGGGACAGCTTGTACTGATGATCCCTTGCTCACCTAACAGGCTGTGTGAGTCCTCCAGCACAGCCTCCAGGCACAGAACTCTCACTTGCTCTCCCTTATCTCTGCATTCCAGGGCCCTTCTACCCTATCTCGCTAACGAGTGCTGAGAGAAAAAGCCAACAGGCCGACCCATAAATGGGCAAGAGGGGTCTGCACTGCAGGTACATCCTGCCTAAGCTTATTTGTTGTCACTTATGCCACGTGCTGAGGTCCCCACCACCACCAGCAGCTCTCCCTGGCCTGTGCCAGGGTTCAAGCAGGGGTTTAACACAGGTCCTTGAGCTTCATGGCAAGGACCACTTGGGGAGCTTCATGATCTTTTTCATGAGGCCGTGCTGATTTCAGCATTGCACAGCACTTGGTTGTCACTTCCACAGCTCCAGGGGCTGCAGCAGGGAGAGTTTGGTGCTTCTTGAGACACCAGCCACACTGAGTCATCAGCAAAAGGCAGAGGAGGGGAGCTCTGTGGACTGTGACCCTTGATGAGAGCCTTGGGTGAAGGAATGAACATCCAGTCAACCCTTAAATCTACTGGGAAACTTATTCTGTGCTTTGAAGTTGACCAAGGTCTTGGTTTCTGAGGCAAGGAGGTGGCCAGCAAGCCTCACCAGCATAGATAATGGTTATCCATGGGAAAAACTACCAAGTCTGAAGGCAGAGTCTAGGGTGAAAGCTGCTTTTGAACAGCACCAGAGGCAGGAGCTAACCCTGCCCTGAGAACAGCTCCCCTTTGGTAAGATATTTTCATAGCTAAAGTACCCACCTGAGTTAAAGTTCAGAGAAACTCTTTGTACAGTGTGAAAAGAGCAAACCAACCCCAGCCAGCACCACTGCAGTTCCCACAGTTCCTTCTTCCCCTGGTTTCTTTCCTTGGGCTTTCAGAGCACCTTCAAAGACCAACAGCAGGGTGCATTTTTCAGGAACCCTACATCCCTCAAGGGAGCAGCTCCCACAAACTCCAGGGAAGCTCTTTCTGCCCACACACTGAGACCCCAGTGAGTCACCCAGGTGTGAACCCAAGGGTCATGCTGTGCAGGTGGAAGGACCATGTGCTCCACCTTCCTTGGAGTTCTCTGGAGCTTCTCCAGTCTTCTTCCTGAGACTTGCAAAGCCCACCTGCACACAATCCTGGGCAAGCTGAGCTAGGTGCTGCTGCTTCATCTCCAGAAGTCCCTTCCAACCCCCCCACTATGCTGTGAGTCTGTTTCCTAAATGGAGACAGCATTTTGATGTGGCCTCTGAGTCCTCTGACAGACCTTAAAGCCATGAGACAGCTCCTAACAAAACCTCACACAGGACCCAAGGCCTAATTTCTTGCCAAGGTGCAAAGTGTGTGCAGAGGGCCCATCAGCACAGGTGCAATGTGGAGGAAGCCTTCAGCTGACAGGGAATGAGGGAGAGAGTGGGGGGCATTTGCAGGGTTGTCTAGGAGAAGGTGGGAACCAGAAGCACCTGGGGAAGGAGGAGTCACTACAAGTGGTAGAGCTGGGGCAGACTCAATGGGGATGTAGGCAGTGGGGTACAGGGAGGAGTGGGGATGTGGGGCTTTAGGGGCTTTGGGTGGGTATCAACCCACCAAAAACTGACTCTTTGCTGGTTCTGGTTCTTATGGAGCAACCTGTGGAGCCTGGGCTTGTGTCCTAGCATTACTCAGGTGCTGGTGTGCAAGAACCTGACTCCGCTTGCCCTGCTCCTTGAGTCACTGAGCACCACAACATCGCCAGCACCCAGGAGTTTCGAGAAGAGACCAACAAAATATGGCCAGATCCAGTAACAGCAGAGGGGAAGATGCACATCAGCTCCATCTGAGAGCACAGCTGAAAACCTGGGTCTATGCCAGTTTTGCAAGACCCAGTAGGAAATCAGAGCAGAGCACAGGAGGAGCTGGACCCATCCCCAGGGTCATGACATCACATCACATCTTGACTGCTGGGTGCTTCCCAACACCTTCCCATCACCTTGGCCCCGACAGAAGAAGCTGCAGGTGTGCAGGAATGGTCTCCTCACAGTGCACAGGTGCAAATGTCACACCTGCAGCCAGTGGTCCCCTCTCTGGCAGACACAACCAAGAGCCCAGCAGTGGCCTTGCAGGTGACCACATGTCCCATACCTATGGTGCAGGCATTCGGAGGTGTGCCTGAATGACCATGCTCTGTTCTTGCTGAGAGTCAGCTCTTTGGCTTGGAGAAATGCAAGGAAGATTAATGTCTAAAGCCAGCCCTTTAAAGGGGGTTATTCCTTTTTTGCTTAGCACCCCAGAGGCTGGAGCTGGGTGCTTCAGGCAGTTCAAATGCTCCTCAGCAGAAGACAAGGTCTCGATAAGCTGAAGAGACTCAAGTTTGGGAACTTTGGGATGAGCAGGAGGTTGGGACACAGACATGAGGAGAAACAGGAGAAATTGGACTTCTTGATCCTAGGAGAGGGAAAGGCTGCAGTGGGATCTGATTGCAGTCAGTCTGCTGCTGCCTAAAGGTCAAGGACTTCTGGAGAACAAAGGACCAGGCTTTCCTTAGAGATGACCCAGGAGGGCCATGGAGAACCAGATGTGGCAAGGGGGAAATTTCTTACTGTAAGAGTGGTGTAGCCCTCAGACAGAGACAAGAGAGATAGTGGGATCCCCATCCATGGATAACTGCTGTTCAGCTGGGCTAGGCCAGATCTAGCTCTGGGGCTAGGCCTGGTCAGAGGAGTACACTGGACTAGGAACTTCCAGAGGTCCTTTCCCATCTACACCTGCTGTGACCTGCTCTCAGGTCTATGCAGCTGTCCAGTCTCCTTCTCTGAACACCAGGAGATCACACAGGATGTGAACTGGGCTCCACACAGATGCCCTGCCTTTCACAAGAACTTGTTTTCCACACTTTACTTCCTTTACCCAGCTGTGGCAAAGTCCTCTCTGCATGAGGTTCAACAAGACCAAGTGCAGGGTCCTGCATCTGGGTCAGGGCAATCCCAGGCACTGATACAGGCTGGGCAGGGACTGGCTGGAGAGCAGCCCTGAAGAAAAGGACTTGGGGGTGCTGGTGGATGAGAAGCTCAATGCGAGCCAGCAGTGAGCACTTGCAGCCCAGAGAGCCAAGCAGAGCCTGGGCTGCATCAAGAGAAACATAGCCAGCTGGTCGAGGGAGGTGATTCTCCCCCTCTACTCTCTGCTGAGACCCCACCTGGAGACTGTGTCCAGCTCTGGAGCCTCTGTTACAGGAAGGATCTGGAGGTGCTGGAAGGTGTCCAGAGAAGGGCCATGAGGATGAGCAGAGGGCTGGAGCTGCTCTGCTATGAGGACAGACTGAGGGAGTTGGGGCTGTTCAGTCTGGAGAAGAGAAGGCTCCAAAGAGACCTAATTGTGGCCTTCCAGTATCTGAAGGGGGCTCCAAGAAAGCTGGGGAGGGACTTTCGAGGGTGTCAGGGAGTGATAGGACTGGGAAGGAATGGAGCAAAACTAGCAATAGGTAGACTCAGATTGGATGTTAGGAAGAAGTTCTTTCCCCATGAGGGTGGTGAGAGCCTGGCACAGGTTGCCCAGGGAGGTGGTGGAAGCTTCATGCCTGGAGGTTTTGAAGGCCAGGCTGGATGTGGCTGTGAGCAACCTGCTGTAGTGTGAGGTGTCCCTGCCCATGGCAGGGTGGTTGGAACTGGCTGAGCCTTGAGGTCCCTTCCAACCCTAACAATTCTATGATAGAGGGTGGACAGAGGTTTTGTGCTCCCTGTTATTCCTTGCAGCAAATGCATGCCCACCTGAGGAATCAGGTTATTTTCTTGTTCAAGGAGTCACTGGAGCTGAACCCACTTTCAAAACCCTGGCAGGGCAAAGCTGCTTCTCCTGGCAGCAGTGGGGGGTTGGAACTGGATGATCCTCGAGGTCCCCTTCTAACCCTAAAAATTCTATGATTCAAGTCTGAATTCTGATTCCAGCTCAGCACAAGAGGGTTTAGCTGCTTTCCCCTGGAACAAACTGTTAAACCACGGTGAGCTCAGACATCATTGAAGGTCACCCTGGTTAGGCCCCTCGCTTCTGCAGCACGACAGCAAGTCACTCATCCTCCAGGAGACCATCACAGAGCCTTGCTTTGCAGCTTTCTCATGCTGAGGAGCCCGTGTGCAGCTTGCAAGAGCAGCCAAGAATCATCTTGCATGATTCCCAATGAAATAGAGCACACAGAATCACAGAAGCATTCAGGTTGGAAAAGACCCTCAGGATCAGCAAGCCCAACCCAGAACCCTGCTCTGCAGGGTTCACCCCTGAAACATATCCCCAGGCACCACAGCCAACCCACCTTTAAACACATCCAGGGCTGGTGACTCCACTGCCTCCCTGGGCATGGTATCATAGTATCAGTCAGGGTTGGAAGGGACCACAAGGATCATCTAGTTCCAACCCCCCCTGCCATGGGCAGAGACACCCTGCACTAGATCAGGCTGGCCAGAGCCTCATCCAGCCTGGGCTTAAACACCTCCAGGGATGGGGCCTCGACCACCTCCCTGGACAACCCATTCCAGGGCTTCACCACTCTCATGGGGAAGAACTTCCTCCTCACATCTAGCCTGAATCTCCCCACCTCCAGTTTCATTCCATTCCCCCCTAGTCCTATCACTACCTGATATCCTGAGAAGTCCCTCCCCAGCCTTCTTGTAGCTCCCTTCAGATACTGGAAGGCCACAATGAGGTCACCTGGGAGCCTTCTCTTCTCCAGACTGAACAGCCCCAACTCCTTCAGTCTGTCCTCATAAGAGAGGTGCTCCAGCCCTCTGATCATCCTCGTGGCCCTTCTCTGGACACCTTCCAGCACCTCCAGATCCCTCTTGGAATAGGGGCTCCAGAACTGGAGGCAGTACTGCAGGTGGGGTCTCAGCAGAGCTGAGTAGAGGGGGAGAATCCCCTCCCTTGCCCTGCTGGCCACACTTCTCCTGCTGCAGCCCAGGCTCTGATTGGCTTTCTGGGCTGCAAGTGCACATTGAGAGCTCCTGTTGAGCTTCTCCTCCACCAGCACCCCCAAATATCTCTCCTCAGGGCTGCTCTTCAGCCAGTCACTGCCCAGCCTGGATTTGTGCCTGGGATTGCCTCCACCCAGATGCAGGACCCTGCACTTGCTCTTGTTGAAGGCCATTCAATGGGCAGCACATTCCAATCCCTGACCACTCTTGTAGTGAAAAAATTGATCCTGATGTCCACTCTAAACCTACCCAGTGGCACCTTGAGGCCCTCCCCTCTTGTTCTGTCACGAATTACCTGGGAGAAGAGACCAGCACCAACCTCTCTATGATGTCCTTTCAGGTAGTTGTAGAAGCAATGAGGTCTCCCCACGGCCTCCTCCCTTTCAAACTAACTTTTGTAGCTTCCCTTCTTGTTGCTTTGTGAGTTCCTCATAGTCTCATTCCTCTGTTCAGTCTACTCTGAATTCTCAGAGTAGCTTCTAAATACCAATTGCCATCAATAAGTGCTCAGAAGGGTAGAGGTGGCCCTGGGAAGCACAGTGCATATATATCCATGCTCTGTGATGATGCTGTCTGGAGGGAATGTAGATTCTGTTTTAATTAATAAATTGACCAAACAAAAGAAACAAACAACCTAAAAAAAAAATCAAGAAAAAAACCCCAAACTAACTCTAGGAAAGGCTCCAGTTGTCAAAAACACCTCTATACAACAGGGCATGTGTTAAAAACATGTGCTTGTACACTGTGTGAGACTTCACAAGCTTAAGCCAGCAGAGGAAGTCAGGGAAATGTCTTTGCTGCTTCCCTTTCCCCAATAGCTTTTGTAAGCTGTCAGACACAAAGGAGTTGATGTCTCCAGCCCTTGCTCAGCAAGCAGTGCCCATCACAGGTGGCTTCACCCCTCAGCTTGTCCACAGCAGAGCTGGGCAGTGCCAGCACATTCATGCCCTGTATGAGAAGAGTGGAGTCCAGCAGGATGGCATTCAACGAGTCCAAGTGCTGGGTTCTGCACTGTGGCCACAGCAACCCCAGGCAGAGCTACAGGCTGGGGTCAGAGTGGCTGGAGAGTGGCCAGGCAGAAAGGGACCTGGGGGTGCTGGTTGAGAGTAGGCTGAACACAAGCCAGCAGTGTGCCCAGGTGGCCAAGGAGGCCAATGGCATCCTAGTGTGGCCAGCAGGAGCACAGAGGTCATTGTGCCCTGTACACTGCATTGGTTAGGCCACACCTTGAGTCCTGTGTCCAGTTTCTGGGCCCCTCAGTTTAAGAAGGACATTGAGACTCTTGAAGGTGTCCAGAGAAGGGCAACAAGGCTGGGGAGAGGCCTCGAGCACAGCCCTGTGAGGAGAGGCTGAGGGAGCTGGGGTTGCTTAGCCTGCAGAAGAGGAGGCTCAGGGTAGACCTCATTGCTCTCTACAACTCCCTGAAGGGAGGTTGTAGCCAGGTGAGGCTTGGTCTCTTCTCCCAGGCAACCAGCACCAGAACAAGAGGACACAGTCTCAAGCTGTGCCAGGGGAGGTTTAGGCTGAGGTGAGGAGAAAGTTCTTCCCAGAGAGAGTTGTTAGCCATTGGGATGTGCTGCCCAGGGAGGTGGTGGAGTCCCCATCCCTGGAGGTGCTCAAAAAAGGCTTGGATGTGGCACTTGGAGCCATGGTTTAGTTATCAGGAGGTATTAGGTATGAGGTAATAGGTTGGACCTGATGATCTCTGAGGTCTTTTCCAACCTGGCTGGTTCTGTGATTCTGTGAGTGGACAAAGACAGGAGGTGCTCCAGACCATGAGGCTCTGTCACGTCAGAGCAGAAAGCAAAGCTCAGTACCCATCTCTATCACTCCAGGCAAGGCAGACATCAATTGGAAGGCTGAGGAGGCCCTCTGAGCTTCCCTGCAAGAGGGTCATGCCTAATGAAATCCAGCTGGGAATCAGCTGTCCCTTCAGGAAACTCAGATTCCTCCAGGGAAGATCTCCCTCTAGATCTTCGGATCTCCTTCTCCTTCGGTTCGATAAAACCCTCTCACCCATCAGCTGTTAACCTGAGACACACTGCAAGCTGCATCTGAAGAGAAACTTCTGGAAGGAGGTATTTTGGGTCTGTCAGAGCACACTGTGACTCCTGCCTGTCTCAATGACATGCTGGCCATGCCAAGCACGTGGTGCTGTCTGGAGTTACAGACACCATCCAGAAGTTCAATACGCTGTAGACAACACTTATTGATGCTGCTGCTGCTGCTGCTCCATTCCCATGGGGATCCTCATGCTGGAGCTGTGTGAGAGACTAAATCTTGTCTCTCTTGATGTGACTCAGCAAAGACAAAATCACCTTTGCTGCTTGCCCAGACAACAGCTGCTGTGTATGGGGCAGTTGTCACTGGAACAACTCTCTGGAAGTTGCATAGGTAAAGGTTGCTCAGCAGACTGCAGCTGCCCTGGAAATGGGCAGAGGCCAATCGATGCTCTCTGGAATATACATACCTAAAAACTGCATAGAAGGTCTGAGCAACTACTGGCTCAGTAGAAGGAAAACACTAGAGAAGGAAAACACAGAAGGAAAAGACCTGGACAATGCTGCTGAGAAGGAAAACATGGGAGAAGGAAACGCCCAGGGCAATGCTGCTCTGAAGAAAAACAGAGAGGATACCAGGAGAGAAAAATGACAGAGACATCCCCATGTAGCCTGGAAGAAGCAGACCAAGAGGAACCCTCTCTCTGTGGCCTAAGTTCTGCCTGCTACAACTCATGGAGCTGAAGAGGCTGCTCAGAGGACAGCACAGCCAACAAGGACAAAGCTGCAGCAGCCTTCCTCTACAGGCCCAGCATCTCCTTTACATCCCAAGCTGCAGCACCTTTCCTCCACAGACTCAAACTGCCTTGGGGGGTGAGGGGTGTGGTAATATAATTCCTTTCCACTTTTCTCTCTCCCTCTTCTCTCTCTTCCTCTCTAATTTCTCTCTCTCCCCTTCTGATCCATTCACTTTATCCAACATCTCCTTTACATCCAAAGCTGCAGCAGCCTTGCTCTACAGGCCCAGCATCTCCTTTACATCCCAAGCTGCAGCACCTTTCCTCCACAGACTCAAACTGCCTTGGGGGGTGAGGGGTGTGGTAATATAATTCCTTTCCTCTTCTCTTTCCCTCTTCTCTCTCTCCCTCTCTATGTTCTCTCTCTCCCCCTCTGATCCATCCACTTTGTGTAATAAATAGCCTCAAGGGCTGTTGACATTTTGGCCTCATTTGTGCCTCTAATTTCCTAACACAGGAATATTCAAAAGAACTGACTCTCCCTCCCTCTCTGGACCAAGACAAGCTGACATTCTCATCCTTGCCCTTGAGAGCTCCATGGCAAACAGCTTGTTGTTTGAGGTCATGCATACACTGTGGAAAGCTCCCTGTGCTCACCCAGAGTGACCTCTCCCTTCCCCCACTGCTGTTTGAGGGGAATCTTAACAGTGGTTGCGCTCTCCCAGGTGTTCGTTTCTCCCTTACATGCCCAGGGGCACAGCTCACCCAGTTCCTAACTCGACACTCAGGAGCTGCCTGTGCCTCCTGGCCCTCCTCCTCTCCACACTCCTGCAGCCTGCAAGCCACACAACTCAACACTGCCTCTTACCAAGCCAAACCTTCTCACCTGGGCCACCCCTCAAACAGCCTGGATGTTTGGTGTCCAGGCAACACGTCGTGGGGGCAAGCTCTCTCAAAGCCCAAAGGCAGACCATCCCAGCTGTGTCTCCCCTCTGCACACTTTTTTTCAGGCCCACACTTGCAAACACAGTCATGTGTCCTCCTATATTGGGAGAGAGGTCCTCTCATGCATCTGGCCTGCCCTTAATTGCTTAATTACTAGTCCCTACGAAAAGTGTGTGGGCACACTTCAGTCATTAGTGTCACTGTGCTCTCAGTCCCTGCTCTGTAACCCGAGCCCTGCCACTTGGAAACTTCACAGCCAGCCCAATCTCCTCTGAAAAGGGACCCTGGGTTTCTTGCCTGGGCTTCTTTCAGTCCTCAGATGGACTCCTGCTTCCCTGGCATGCTCTAGCTGGCAGGGAGCAGCTGAGCCTGATGGCTGCTGTGTGAGCTCAGGAGCAGAAAGGCTCACACTGAGCGGTGCCTCAGACCTCTCAGCAGGTGATGTCCTGTAAAACAGAGGCCCTGCCAGACTGCCCAGGGCAAGACAAATCTACCCCTGCATGTTCCTGAGCCCACCCCCCTGGCTAGTGCAGCTGAAGCAGAGGAAGTGACAGTGAAATGCTCCACCAATCTGCATCTGGTAAGCCCTAGAGATGTGGGTGATGAATCAAAATCAGAGACAAATGAGTTTTCCAGCAGCAATGAGCATGTGGTGTAGGCTGTGCACCAAGTGTGATTCAGACCTTTCACCGGGTGGGGCCCTCACACAATCCTCCAAGGCCTGAAGAAATAAAGGTACCACCTCCACCTGGGAGAGACAATGAACTGCACAGTGCTGGAGCAGGGCAGAGCTCAGGAGAAGCACTGCTGCAGCCTTGTTTCCATCTTCTCCTGAGGCATCTGCTGCTGGCTGCTGACAGCCAGGGTATCCTGGGCTGGGCAGACTTTGGCCTGACCCTGAATAGCCTCTGATGTGGAATGATCTGGTTCACTGTGAACAGGTACAAAGAGCACCCTCCCAGGAAGGTGATACAACTCCAAGATGGGGCACCAGGGATGTGGGCTCTCCATCCTGTGGGGGTTTCTAGGCATAAGTCATATACACTCACAACCTCTCTGTCTCAGGAGAGGTCTGATGTGAGGTGGGGATGGTCTAGAGTACTGAGAAGCCACCAGTGCTGGGTCCTGTGACAAAAGAAACTCAACAACAACACACCAACATGTAGCTGTTGAGGAGCAGCATGGAGCCATGGAACACAACTTTTCTGTCCTGCTTCATGCAACAGTCTGGTAGTTTTACAAACAAAACCCATTTTGACTACAAGCCCTGGAATAAAGTGAAGACAAGAGTCTCTCCCAGCTCATGAGTTGCTAATCACTGTCACAGAGGGAAAGAATCAGAAAGCAGATCCCAGCCTGCTCCCCTTGTGCTGAGCTGGGCTTCAACAAAAGCTCCACCTGCCTGGAAAACAGCAAAACAGACACCCCAAAAACCCAACCCCAAACAGTTCATCAGCAAATACAACATTCAGTAGCAGCTCGCTGCAGGGGGATGGAGTTACACATAGAATCATAGAATTGTCAGGGTTGGAAGGCACCTCAAGGATCAGCCAGTTCCAACCCCCCCAGGGGTGCCCAGGGACACCCTCACACTACAGCAGGTTGCTCACAGCCACCTCCAGCCTGGCTGCAAACACCTCCAGGGATGAGGCTTCCACCACCTCCCTAGGCAACCTGTGCCAGGCTCTCACCACCCTCATGGGGAACAACTTCTTCCTAACATCCAATCTCAATCTACCCATTCCTACTTTTGTTCCATTCCCCCCAGTCCTATCACTCCCTGACACCCTAAAAAGTCCCTCCCCAGCTTTCTTGTAGCCCCCTTCAGATACTGGAAGGCCACAATGATGTCTCTTTGGAGCCTTCTCTTCTCCAGACTGAACAGCCCCAACTCCCTCAGTCTGTCCTCACAGCAGAGGAGCTCCAGCCCTCTGCTCATCCTCATGGCCCTTCTCTGGACATGCTCCAGCACTCCAGGTCCCCTCCTGTAATAGGGGCTCCAGAACTGGACACAGCACATCCCCATGACCATTCAGCATCTATGCAAATGACACATCAGACTGTCCTTTGGGGGAGTGAAAGAAAAACCATGGGCAAAGCAGGTCAGTGACAAGCCAGACCTAGCGGCCCCCATGCCTGTGTGACTTTCCCCAACACAGCGAGCAGGAGGGGAGACAGCAACATATCCTCCAGATTATGCAAACCCCACCATAAGATCCAGAGAAAAGCAGGAAGCAGAACATCACAGCTGAGAAAAACGTGTGGAGAAAGAATGAGTCAGGCTGCAGAACAAAGCAGTGATGAAGAAGGGGGGAGAAGGATAAAAAAAGGAAAAACAGAGCCCTGACCAAAGTGAAGCAGGAACCTGGAAGGGAGCAGCTGTGAGCACAGCACACAGAGTGCTGGCTGGAGTACCCAAATGCATGGAGCTGGTGGCAAGAGGTACAGAGGCTGTCAGCAGGCAACTGTGCAGACTCTTTCACACCACAGCAAAAGGCATCTGGCTCTAGGCACGGGGGGTGCCAGCACAACGCCAGTGGGGTCAGCGCTGTAGCCCAGCTCCTCCTTCCAAGGAGAAAAGATGAAGGGCCCACCCTTCATGCTCAAAAGCTTGCCCACTGCCTGCTCTGCCAGCTGAAGGTGCCACCTCCTGGCACTAACGTTGCCTCTCTGGTGAGGAGTGAGGAATTCCTCCTGTGCTGCTGCTGCTGCCTGAGCTGGCAGGTCAGGCAGGAGGAAGGGATTTTATAGGCACTTAAAAATAACCTCAGCTGCGTGGCCCAGCACCTTTTCTGGCTCGGGGCCCAACAGCCAAGGAAAGATGTAAAGCAACTAGAGAGAGGACCGCTGCCTGAGGGTAGGACAGCTGCTCCAGAATAGGTAGGGGGGGCAGTGGGCAACAAGGTCTGCCCAACAAACCACCTAGGACCGTTTCAAAAGCAGCAGCAGACAGATGAGCACATCAGGGCGGCACATGAAGTGGGGGCAGGAGCTGCATCTAGCTTGAGGGAAAGTTATCTTTGAGATAGGAGGTGCCTCTCGAGCCAGGCAGTGACTAATTCAAGCCCGACAAAGTATAGCCATGGAAAACACACCACAAGAACTCAAAGGGATCTCGCCCCCCCCCTCCCTCCCTTCCCCGGTTAATTTGTACTTTTCCCATGGCAAGCAGCGGAGCTTTCTCGTGATCCACCCCCCGCAGAACATCTCCTAGCAGAGCTACCAGGATCACCAACGCAACAGCAGCAAAAAAAAGAACTACCAGCTCCCTTCTCTACCCGCAGGGCCCCTTCCCACCCACCTCTTCCAGCACCTCCCGGCTCTCCCTGTGGGCTCCCGGTTGCCTGCGGCGGGGGGCACAGCCCCTGAGCCCCGGGGACAGCGACTGCCACCGAGCTCCCCCCCTCCGGGAAGTACGGGCGAGGGGATGCATGCAGGCATGCAGGGGGGGAGGGATGGAAGCAGGGATGCAGGGAGGAAACCCCAGCGCCCAGCCCGTCCCCCCAGCTCTCTGCCGGGCGCAGGCAGCACGGGGGCGGCCGCTATTTATGCCGAGCCGGTGCCACCCGGTGCCAGCCAAATATTTTGGCCACATAAGGACTGTGCCGTGTAGTGCCGTGCCGTGTCGTGACCGCCACCCCACCGCCCGCTTACCGCACCCGTGCGCCAAGCCGTGCCGAGCCGAGCCGTGCCAAGCCCGGGCGGCGCGTCCTGCCCGCGCCGGCTCCGCCGCTGCGGGGGGCGGAGGGTCCGGTCCCAGCCCCAGCCCCGGTCCCGCTCCCAGCCTGGCCGTCACTCAGCGTGGGGACGGCCCCGTGGCTCCTCCCGGCTTGGAACAGCTGTGCCCGGGTCCCGGGTTTGGGCTGTCCCTGCCCGGAGTTCCCCAAACTGGCACCCGTCACGGCGAGGGGGATGCGGAGGGTGAGTTTGCTTCCCAAAGGGTTTTTCCTGCTTTCAATAGTTCGCGCTGATTCTGGACTCTGCCTTTTGTCCCGTGACAACTTCTTCTGAGCGCCCAGACAGCTCGCCAGCGAGATGTGCACGCCTCGGGTCCTGGGGACAGAGCCCACCCCCGGGCTGCAGCCGAATGAAGCCCTTCCCCTGGGAGGAGTGGTGCAGCTCTGGGATTGGGGGGCACAGGGCAAGTTTCAAGGCTCAACCAGACCCAGTCACGGCCACCTTGGCCTCCTGGGTGTGGACAGCCCCACCTGCCAGCGCTGCTGTAAGCTGCAGCTGCCAAGTGTGAGTGCTTCATGAACGCTGCTTCCCCACAAGTGAGATCGGTGCCAGTACAGCCACCAAACGCCTGTCCTATTTTACTGTCACATTGCCCCCTGCATCTAGGAGGTGATAGCCACCTTAGAATGATAGGATTGATAGGGTTGGAAGGGACCTCAAGGCTCAGCCAGTTCCAAGCCCCCTGCCATGGGGAGGGACACCTCACACTGCAGCAGGTTGCTCACAGCCACATCCAGCCTGGCTGCAAACACCTCCAGGGATGAGGCTTCCACCACCTCCCTGGGCAACCTGTGCCAGGCTCTCACCACCCTCATGGGGAACAACTTCTTCCTAACATCCAATCTCAATCTCCCCATTTCTAGTTTTGTTCCATTCCCCCTATCACTCCCTGACACCCTCAAAAGTCCCTCCCCAGCTTTCTTGTAGCCCCTTCAGATACTGGAAGGCCACAGGAAGGTCTCCTCAGAGCCTTCTCTCCTCCAGACTGAACAGCCCCCAACTCCCTCAGTCTGTCCTCATAGCAGAGGAGCTCCAGCCCTCTGATTATCCTCATGGCCCTTCTCTGGACACCTTCCTGCACCTCAAGATCCTTCCTGCAATAGAAGCTCCATAATTGGACACAGAGCTCCAGGTGGGGTCTCACCAGAGTGGAGCAGAGGGGGAGAATCACCTCCCTTGACCTTCTGGCCACACTTCTCTTGAGGCAGCCCAGGATGTGACTGGCTCTCTGGGCTGCAAGTGCTCACTGCTGGCTCCTGTTGAGCTTCTCATCCACCAGCACCCCCCAAGTCCTTTTCTTCAGGGCTGCTCTCAAGCCAGTCCCTGCCCAGCCTGTATCAGTGCCTGGGATTGCCCCAACCCAGATGCAGGACCCTGCACTTGGTCTTGTTGAGTATCACAAGAGTTGGCTTGGGCCCAGCTCTGCAGCCTGTCAAGGTCCCTCTGGACCTTCTAGAAAGCTGGAGAGCTCTGGCTGCTTAGTCTGGAGAAGACTGAGAGGGGATTTAACAAATGTTTATAAATGTCTGAGGGCTGGGGCTCAGGAGGGAGGGAACAGGGCCAGGTTCTGCTCAGTTATGCCCTGGGATAGGACAAGGAGCAATGGATATAAACTCCAGCACAGGAGGTTCCACCTCAACATGAGGAGGAACTTCTCCACTGTGAGGGCCACAGAGCACTGGAGCAGGCTGCCCAGAGGGGTTGTGGAGTCTCCTTCTCTGGAGACTTTCAAGCCCCATCTGGATGTGCTCCTGTGTGACCTGTGCTGGATTCTGTGGTCCTGCTCTGGCAGGGGGGGTTGGACTGGATATCCCTTCCAACTCCTAACACCCTGTGATCTCCCTGTTCCAACACTTCCAGTCTGAAAACATCAGCAATGAACACAGGAACACAAAAGGAAGCTTTCAGGCACTGAGAAGGTTTGGAGTGAGGGCTTTTTCATGGCATAATTCTTCTCCACCTTTCTTGTCTAACACAACCAGCACATGAGAATCTAAGCCTCCCAAGGTTTGCCCCATGCACAGCAGCTGTGAAAACAGAAGGATCAGTGTGGTGAAACACAAAGAGGGTTTGCAACAAAAGCCTCCTCAAATGGCCAAAGAGTTGTCCAGGGGTAGAAACACAGGAGACAGGAAATATTTGGGGGATGGAAAAGAAGATTCTCAGGTTCTTACTTCCTCAAAGTGACTTGGAGTGAACACACTTGGGAGATGAAGAGGTGAACTTCGTAAGCTTGACACAATGGAACATGAGCCAGCAGTGTGCCCAGGAGGCCAAGGAGGCTAATGGCATCCTGGCCTGCATCAAGAATAGCGTGGCCAGCAGGAGCAGGGAAGTCATTGTGCCCTGTGCTCAGCACTGCTTAGGCCTCACCTTGAGTCCTGTGTCCAGTTCTGGGCCCCTCAGTTTAAGAAGGACATTGAGACTCTTGAACATGTCCAGAGAAGGGCAACAAGGTTGGGGAGAGCCTTGAGCACAGCCCTGTGAGGAGAGGCTGAGGGAGCTGGGGTTGCTTAGCCTGGAAAAGAGGAGGCTCAGGGAAGACCTTCTTGTTGTCTACAACTCCCTGAAGGGAGGTTGTAGCCAGGAGGGGGTTGGTCTCTTCTCCCAGGCAACCAGCACCAGAACAAGAGGACACAGTCTCAAGCTGTGCCAGGGGAGGTTAGGCTTGAGGTGAGGAGAAAGTTCTTCACAGAGAGAGTATTAGCCATTGGAATGTGCTGCCCAGGGAGGTGGTGGAGTCACCATCGCTGGAGGTGTTCAAGAGGGCACTGGATGTGGCACTTGGAGCCATGGTTTAACTATGAGGTCTGTGGTGACAGGTTGGACTTGGTGATCTTTGAGGTCCCTTCCAACCTTTTTGATTCTGTGATTCTGAGGTGGAACAAACAGGAAAGTGGTGGTTTGAGCGTGCTTGTGGTTCACAGCCTTGGAAAAGCAGGAGATCTGCTTTGGTGTTTTCAATTAAATCATTCTGTTTTCTCTGGGTAATGAGTATTAATGTTCCAGCTTACAGTGATCCATACAGCATGTTGGACAGTGCTGCACCTCCCTTTAAATTTTCTGGCTGGAAAGTTAGCTTGGGTGTGATCCCACTCCTCCAGCTCCACATCCCCAGGTGGGATAAGCTCTGCACATCCTGCATTCCTCCCTGTTTTTGGCATTTATCATGAAATCAGAACTCCACTGCATTTCCAAGCTTCCCCCTTCTCTTTAGAATGATCACCTAACACCTAACCTGAACTTAACCCTGCTGCAATTCAAGGCCCTCCTGTGGCCAATTTCTTCCTACATGTAAACCCATATGCTTTCCTGGTGAATACTTTTTGAGTGCTCCCCTTCTTAGCCCTCTCCTCTCCAGACTAACTTGAAATCCTTCTGCTTAAGGCAGGTTTCCTAGACTTGTTTT
>CM026897.1:92069737-92154964 GCA_015227895.2 Colaptes auratus
GCTTTCAGCCTGTAGCTAGTAAGAGATTTCACCTAGAGGGGTGTTTTCAATTAAACTGGATACCTTTCAAACAGGAATAATTTAATCTGAAAGGCAAATGTAATTCTAAGAGCACAAGAGAGTATTTCTGGATTAGAAGAGGGGGGTAAAAAAAAGGCAAAACAACTTAAAGCTGCTTCCCAAGAAGAGAAGAAGAAAAGGCTATGTCCACAAGAGGCATAAAAAGAACTTAATCTTAACTCATTTTTTAATGTGGTGAATCACTAACAACTGTATTCCTGACCATCTGGACTGGGACAGCACAATGTGAAAGGCTAATGTGAACGTTGCTAAATTCTTCAGGGGAAAAGAGCAGCTTTTCACAGGCTTAAGCAAGTAAGTTTTATGCCAAGTGTCCTAAGGAAAGGACTCTGTGTAGAATTTATGCCCAAGAGCTGGCTACAAACGTCTAAAGTTCTGTAACAAAACCAAATTTCACAGAACTATAGAATGATTTAAGTTGGAAGAAATCTTTAAAGGCCATCTAGCCTCACAGCCCCTCACTGTGAGCAGGGACATCTACTTGATCAGGTTGCTCATGAGCCCCACCAAATCTGACCTGGAATGTTTCCAGGGGGCATCTTCCACCTCTCTGGGCAATTGGCATCAGTGTTTCAGCACCCTCAGTGTCAAACATTTCCTTCTCCTCTCTAGTCTGAATCTCCCTCTTTTGGTTTAAAACCATCACTCCTTGTCCTGTCACAACAGGCACTGAGAACAATGTCTTTCTTGTCAGCTGCCTTGAAGAAATGAAAGGCCACCAGAAGGTCTCCCTGGAGCCTTCTCCAGGCTGAACAACCCCAACTCTCTAAGCGTGGCCTCACAGCAGAGGGGCTCCAGCCCTTGTATCATTGCTGTAGCCTCCTCTGGCCCCAGCTCCAACAGGTTGATATCCTTCTTGTGCATGATTTGTGCAAATCTGATGATCCCTAGGGTTATTCTTTCAATGCTCTTCCCACACCCTTCTGGATTTCAAGTTCCATTTTGACTGTTTACCTTCATGCTAAACTCAGGACAATTCATTACAGTGTCTCTCAGGCACAGCACAGCATCTGGAGTCCACATGCCAGTGTTAGGTGGTAAATCTGCTAGGCAGCATTTTACAGCCTAAGGACAGAATTAAATACATGAGGTGTAATTTAGTGACATGGAAACTAGTGCTGCTCACATGAACTCCATTGATGCTGACAGATTCAGGTATGGCTGACACACACACAGAAAAATGTGCAAACCCAGCAGTTACACAGAGTACACAGCAGCATCATGTCAATACACAGGACCACATGATTATTGACTTCAGCAAAGATCCACCATCAGATACACTCCAATGCTGAATGCTATTGAACAAGATTGCAAGCAGCAAACACTGCCAAGAGATCATAGAATTCTTTTGGCTGAAAAAGACCTCTAGTATCATTGAGTCCAAGCATTGACCTAACACCACCATGGACATTAAACCATGTCCCCAAGGGTCATGTCCATGGGTTTCTTAACATCTCCAAGGTTGGTGACTCCACCACCTCCCTGGGCAGCCTGTTCCAATCCCTGACCACTCTTGAAGCAAAGAAATTTTTCTTAATATCCAACATAAACCTCTCTCATCCTCTTACTTGGAAGAGAAGACCAATACCTACCTCATTGCAAGCCCCTTTCAGGGAGTTGTAGAGAGCAATGAGGTCTTCCCTTACCTTCCTCTTCTCCAGACTGAACAATCCCAGTTATCTCAGCTGCTCTTTATAAAGCCTGTCTTTCAGACCCTTCACCAGCTCTGCTGCCCTTCTCTGGTCACTCTCCAGCAACTCAGTGTCTTGATGGGTTAAAAGCCAACCTTGCTAGAAGAGATTAGCTTTAACAAATCTTTATACCTGAGGAGGTATTGCAATCACTTCTTTCAGGAACTGTGGTGGGATTTCTCTGAGTTCTGACACTTTCACAGTTGCAACTGTTCCAGTATCCATGAACTGCACATCAAGTGCCCTTCTAGTGTGAATAATCCTTATCTGAAAGAAGAAAGAAAGGGCACCATTTTGAGGTTTAAAAACCTAACAGTGAGGCAACACACTGCAGCAGGTTCAACAGAAACCATGGGTTTGTATTTAGATGAACAAAAAGAGCCATTTCTTTATGGGAAAACTGTGGCTGCTCTTTGCATGCTTCTTACCTCCACACGTGCCAGCTTCCCTTTGGAAGGAAACAAGCAGATTTTGCCACAGAAAGGCAGTGATACATTAAACTCAGATGCCTGCTGCAAACAGAAAAAGGGGGAAAAAAGAGAAAGTTAAAAGCACAGAGCTATTACTATCTGGCACTCACCCATTTCAAAAGCTACACATGAAATAAACAGTTCTGAGAAGTAAAAAAATGCATTAAGATCTCTTTCTGGACCGAGGAGCATTTCTTACCATGCTGGTTTAAGCTTTCCCAACTGGTAAAGCTTTAATTCCAAGCTGAGTGACTTACAGGGAAGCAAAGAACATGAAATGCTGGAGGAAAAAGAACAAGGCACATTTGGCATCACAGAATCTGAAAGCACTGACCCATTACTTTAATGTTCTGAAAGGCAAAATCAGATTAGAGCTGTTACAACCAAAGAAGCTCCTACCTCATACACTAGAACACATAATCTGTTGAGGTATTTAACAACCCAAATTTACTACTGACTCAAATGAAACTGTCACAGAATCACAGAATGGCTCAGGTTGGAAGGGACCTCAGAGATCATCTACTACAACCTCCCCACCATGGACAGGGACACCTCTCAACTAGACTCAGCTGCTCAAGACCTCAGACTGGCCTTCAACATTCTCAGGGAGAAGGCTCAGCCTCTCTGGGCAACCTATTCCAGAGTCTCACTGCTTTTGCACTGAAGAACTTCTTCCTAAGATCCAGTCTAAACCTACTCTTCCTCAGCTTCAAACCATTCCCCCTTGTCCTACTGCTAGACACCCTCATGAAAAGTCCCTCTCCTGCCTTCCTGTAGGATCCCTTCAGGTACTGGAAGGCAGCTATAAGGTCTCCCTGGAGTCTTTGTTTCTCTAGGCTGAGCAACCCCAGCTCCCTCAGCCTATCCTCATAGCAGAGGTGCTCCAGCCCTTGGATCATGTTTGTGACCCTCCTCTGAACTTACTCCAACAGCTCTGTGTCCTTCTTATGCTGGGGACACCACAACTGGATGCAGTATTCAAGAGTGGGGGTCTCACAAGAGCAGAGTTAAGGGGGAAGAATCACCTCTCCTGACCTACTGGCCAGTGTCATGGGAGTGACATTCACCACAATGGTCCTAAATAATCCTCAGGAAAACAGAACACCCTCAAGCTGCAAAATCAAGATTCTTTGCTAGCCACAAAACCTCTGTCCAGAAAACATGGATTTTTCAAACACAGGTCTGGCTGCCTGTTTTGTGTTGCCTTGTGTTCTGCATATTTTCCTTCAGTGTTTAGCTCACTAGAAACTGAATCTCAGTAGCTCAGACATGGAATCACAGAATTGTTAGGGCTGGAAGGGACCTCACATGTTCAATATAAAGTATTTGCAGATGGTCTGTGTTCTACCACCAGTGTAAAGCTTAACCTCCACACCTTAAAACACTCTGACAGTAGTAGTTTCACAAGCAGCATTGTAACAGGACCTTCAAGAACCTGAATTTCATGGTTTGATTCTTTAAGGCTCAGCTGAATGTTGAACAAATTAGATTCTCTTAAGAATTCCTCTCTTTCATATAACTTCCCTGGAGTCCAGCAAGGTTGCTGCATTGTTTGCACATGGCTGGTGGAATATCAGACTTCTCTGCCACATGCCTATTTTAAAGCAACTTCAGACTTCTAAAAACACCTCCTATAAACCAATTCCAGTTGAACTTAGCCATGACATTCAAAAGCTTTTCCATTTAAACATAAGGAAAAACTACTTTGCTGTGAGAGTGCTGGAGCCCCGGAGGAGGCTGCTGAGAGAGGTTGTGGAATCTCCTTCTCTGGAGAGATTGCGAACACACCTGGACCACCTGCTCTGGGTGAGCCTGCTTTAGCAGGGGGTGTTGGACTGCATGACCTCTAGAGGTCCCTTTCAAGCTCTACCACTCTGTGATTCTCCAGTTCTAAGGGCAAAAGGACAATCTATGCTGCAGATCAGATCAAAGCCACCAAACCTCCAAGGAGGCTAAGGTACAAAGAGCAGAACTTGGTTAGAGTGTTTTATTGTCAACTTGCATGGTGTGCTGTGAGCCAGGCTGTTTTCATACCTCAACTCCATCATGCAAGTAGAACTTCCATTAAAAAAACCACCACCACCAAAGACAAACCAGGCTTTAAACCCATCTGATGCAGTATGCCCTGGAAGCTTCCCATTACAAGCCACACTGTTACAGTTCTAACAATGAAGGAAAGCTGTAAGCAGTTACTGAAGCCTTAGAGACAGCTTGTAAGCAAGAAGGAATCAAAGAGATTTTCATGCTGAAGGATGCCCTCCATAAATCTGGGAAGAGAAGTTATAACCTGTTTTGAATAGTTTATGGCTACCTCAAACTTGAGATTTCCACAGTATCACAGTACATTAGAAGTTGCAAGGGACCTCCAGAGATCAAGTGCAACCCCCCTGCCAGAGCAGGATCACCCACAGAAATCCACACAGGAATGTATCCAGGTGGGTTTTGAAACTCTCCAGAGAAGGAGACTCCACAACCTCTCTGGGCAGCCTGCTCCAGGGCTCTGCCACTCTCACTGCAAAGAAGTTTAGCCTCATGTTGTGGTGAAATCTTCTATCTTCAAACTTGAACCTGTTGTTCCTTGTCTTATTACTGTTGCACCACCAAAAAGAGATCGGCCCACTCCACTTGACACCCACCCCTCAGGTATTTATACACATTGATGAGACCCCCTCCTAGTATTCTCAAGACTAAAAGCAGCCCCAGGGCTCTCAATCTCTCTTCATAAGGGAGATGCTCAAGTCCCCTAATCATCCTTGTGGCTCTCCATTGGACTCTCTCCAGCAGGTCTCTGTCTCTCCTGTACTGGGGAGCCCAAAACTGGACACAGTATTCCAGGTGTGGTCTCAGCAGGGCAGGGCAGAGCAGTGGGGTAGAAGAACCTCCCTAGACCTGCTGGCCACACTTTTCTTGATGCACCCCAGGATCCCATTGGCTCCCTTGGTCACAAGGGCACATTGCTGTCCCATGCAGAACTCACTGTACATGACTGGTATGCTCTGAAGAAAACTAAATGACTTCACCTCTTCTCTCACCAGAGAACCTACCTTATAATGGAAGAAGTCTTCTAGTTTCTGCAAGATTTCAGAAAGTCTGGACAAGCCTTTAGAGGGAACTTGGCAATACAGGCTTCCATCAGAGAAAACACTGGTGACCCTGACGCTTGTGTAGAGCACATCTACCTGCGATGGTTAAGATTTTGTCAAGGGGGAAGAGAACCACACACACAAACTTAGCACACTGCAGAGTACTGAGTTTTGTCAGTCTAAGACCTTAGCAGCCAATGATTTTAACTAGGAAGGAAACAGGAAAATGGTACCTTTAAGTGCAGTTCAAGGGACTTGTCATACAATGCCTTCAGACACGTAGCGTTGATGTTGATATCGTCTTCTCCTGAAGTGTCATAGAGAACAAGGAGAGGAACATCACCCCTCTCCAGTATTTCCACAGCAAATATCTTGGAGCATGTCTGTGATTCCACAGCCTTTACCAGGACAGGATCATCACAGAAGACTTCCAGTCCTGTAAGACATGTCATACTTTTATGTACCACTGTATTCGAAAGAAAAAATAATAACCAAGCCTGTGTCCTAACAGGAACCTTCCCAGCAATCAGGATGTAGCAGGAAGGCTGTACTGCAACCTGGCTGTACTGCAATCTTGCTTGCACTGACAGATTTGTACCTTTTTAACAGGGAAAGAAAGCAAGAAAGCAAGAAAGAAAGAAAGAAAAAGAGGAGAGAAAAAAAAAGAGGAAAGAACAGAAGAGAGGAAGAGGAAAGGAGGAGAGGAAGAGGAAAGGAGGAGAGGAAGAGGAAAGGAGGAGAGGAAGAGGAAAGGAGGAGAGGAAGAGGAAAGGAGGAGAGGAAGAGGAAAGGAGGAGAGGAAGAGGAAAGGAGGAGAGGAAGAGGAAAGGAGGAGAGGAAGAGGAAAGAGGAAAAAAGGAAAAGAAGAGAAAAAGGAAAAAGAGGAAAGAAGAAAAAAGAGGAAAGAAGAAAAGAGAAGAAAGAAGAAAAGAGAGGAAAGAAGAAAAGAGAGGAAAGAAGAAAAGAGAGGAAAGAAGAAAAGAGAGGAAAGAAGAAAAAAGAGGAGAAGAAGAAAAAAAGAGAAGAAAAAAGAGTAGACAAAAGAAAAAAGAGTAGATGAAGAAAAAAGGAAAAAAGGAGAAAAACAAAAAAGGGGAGAAAGGAAAAAAGTGGAGAAAGAAAAAAAGAAAAGAAAGAAGAAAAGAGGAGAAAAGGAAAAAAGAGGAGAAAAGGAAACAAGAGGAGAAAAGGAAAAAAGAGGAGAAAGGAAAATAGAGGAGAAAGGAAAAAAGAGAAGGAAGAAAAGAGGAGAAAAGGAAAAAAGAGGAGAGAAGGAAAAAAGAGGAGAAAAGGAAAAAAGAGGAGAAAAGGAAAAAAGAGGAGAAAAGGAAAAAAGAGGAGAAAGGAAAAAAGAGGAGAAAAGGAAAAAAGAGGAGAAAAAGGAAACAACAAACAGGAAAGAAAAAATAGAAAAAGAAAAAAAGAAGAAAATAGGAGAAAAAGAAAAAACAGGAGAGGGAAAAAAAAGAAAAAAGAAATAATAATAATAATAAAAAAGGAAAAAACAGATCCCCTAAACAAACAGAAATATCCTCTTCAGAAAGAGTCCAAGCAAACAAGTAGAGAAAGAAGGAATACTAAAAAACAGATCCCCTAAACAAACAGAAATATCCTCTTCAGAAAGAGTCCAAGCAAACGAGTAGAGAAAGAAGGAATACTAAAATAATCCAACCAAACAAAAGCTCATCCATGTCAATTTTACATCCTTGAAATGTAACTTTTTTAAGTTAGAAATGCCTGTTGGTTTTAGGAAGGTGAATACTTTCCAGGGGAAGAGTCACTTTGAAATAACTAAACAGGATCCTATTTAGGGCTGTTGCCTGCCCTGGCCACAACAGGTGTGCCTCATTTCTTGAACAAGCAGCTGTGCCTGTACATAGCTTCACACATCAGCAAAGTTTCCTTTGAGTTCTTAAAGCCTGCATACATCAAAGGGACAAAGACATCCAAACCAAGTACAGAAACAGCTAAGCTCCATCACAGACACAGACAGCAAGGTCCTCTAATATCAAAGTTTCTTTACAGAACTCTCCTCCACATCCTTCCTTTATTCCTCTTCCTTCTTTCCATGAGGACCTGTGTCTGCTGAGACTAGCTGTCTTGGACAAAAAACACCACCTGTTTTTTCTCTTACCTGCCAGTTTACATTTTGCAGCTTGAAATGGAAGAGAAGTGAACTGTTTCTGCAGTTTGTACACACTGCTGCTCTCAACAAGCTCACTGAAGCCGTGATCAACGTAGCACACCTGATAATGGAAGAGGGAATAAAGGTGGCAGGTCATGAATGTAATTGTGTTTCCTTGAGTCTAGGGAAAAATGTACTCAGTTACCACATTCTCTGTGCAGCCACACAAATGTCACTTTTCACTGATTTAGTACAATACAATGCCATTAATCCCAGCTTTATTTCACTGCTTCAGAGTTTTCAGGGAAAGCCTCCTTGTCAAGACCTCTGTGTCCTGTTTTGGGCTCCCCGGTTCAAAACAGACAGGGATCTGGTGGAGAGAGTCCAATGGACAGCTACAAGGATGATTGTGGGGACTTGAACATCTTTCCTGTGAAGAAAGACTGAGGGACCTGGAGCTGCTTAGTCTGGAGAAGGATGAGAGAGAGGATCTTATCAACATCTATAAATATCTGAGGGGAGGGTGTCAGGATGAAGGTGCCAGGCTCTTTTTGGTGGTGCCAAGGACAAGGAACAACAGGTACAAGATGGAACACAGGAGGCTCCACCGCAACATGAAGAGAGACTTCTTTATGGTCAGGGTGACAGAGCACTGGAGCAGGCTGCCCAGAGAAACTGTAGAGTCTCCTTCTCTGGAGACTTTCAAAACCCACCTGGATGCATTCCTGTGTGGACTCCCCTGGGTGATCCTGAGAAGGCATTTAATCAATGTTTATAAATATCTGAGAGCTGGGAGTCAGGAGGGAGGGGACAGGCTCTGCTCACTTGCTCCCTGTGATATGACAAGGAACAGTGGACATAAACTAAAGCACAGGAGGTTCCACCTCAACATGAAGAGGAATTTCTTCACTGAGGGTCACAGAGCACTGGAGCAGGCTGCCCAGAGGGGTTGTGGAGTCTCCTTCTCTGGAGACTTTCAAGCCCCATCTGGATGTGTTCCTGTGTGACCTCTGCTGGAGTCTGTGGTCCTGCTCTGGCAGGGGTTTGGACTGGATCTCCCTTCCAACTCCTAACACCCTGTGATCTCCCTGTTCCAACACTTCCAGTCTGAAAACATCCTGTGTGACCTGTGCTGGATTCTGTGGTCCTGCTTTGGCAGGGGCTTTGGACTCTATGATCTCTGGAGGGTCCTTTCAACCACTAACATGCTGCAATTCTGTGATCCTCTGCAACTGTTCTACAGACTCTTAACAGGAGCAGTGCTTGGAAGGACTCAGCACATACCACCTCAAACAATGTCAGAAAGGTTTTGAGAGTGCTGAAAAGTCAAACACCCCTGGGGTGCCATTCTATGTTTTGCCTTTTAACAGCATTAAGAGAATGATTTGGATTATTTCTGCTTACAGTACCTTTGTTACAAATACCACAGCCTGTACGAGATACCAGTAAAGAAACTGCTGATTGGCAGCAAATAGCTAAAGCGAGAGAAAGAAGGCTTTGACAAGGATCATGCAAAATGTCTGCATACCAAACACTGAAAAGGGAGTCTGAGCACTGTTTCAGAGGATAACCAGCAAATGCTGCAGTAAACCAGTACCCTTCTTTTGGCTGACAGCTCCAGCTATACAAAAGTTGGAGGTGAGCTTGCTACCAACGCTCTTCCCACTTCTCTAAACCAAGCAATCCCTCACAAAACCAAGCTCTGACACACCCCTCCAAGTTCCAGCTGAAAGGAGTAGCACTAACTTTCAGAAAAGCTTCAATTATAATACAGATTCTCTTTAAATATTTATTAAATACAATACAATAAAACCAGGTTGGAAGAGACCTTCAAGATCACTGCGTCCAACCTATCAACCAATCCAACCCACCCAAACAACTAGATCATGGCACCAAGCACCCCATCAAGTCTCCTCCTGAATACCTCCAATGAAGGTGACTCCACCACCTCCCTGGGCAGACCATTCCAATGGGCAATCACTCTCTCTGTATAGAACTTCCTCCTAACCTCCAGTCTAAACCTCCCCTGGCACAGCTTGAGCCTGTGTCCTCTTGTTCTAGTACTGGCTGCCTGGGAGAAGAGACCAACCTCTGCCTGTCTACAACCTCCCTTCAGGTAGTTGTAGAGAGCAAGAAGGTCTCCCCTGAGCCTCCTCTTCTCCAGGCTAAGCAACCCCAGTTCCCTCAGCCTCTCCTCATAGGGCTTGTCTTCCAAACCCCTCACCAACTTCGTTGCCCTTCTCTGGACACGTTCCAGCAAGACAACCTCCTTCCTAAACTGAGGGGCCCACAACTGGACACAGGACTCAAGGTGTGGCCTAACCAGTGCAGTGTCCAGGGGCAGAATGACCACTCCCTGCTCCTGCTGGCCACACTGTTCCTGATGCAGGCCAGGATGCCATTGGCCTTCTGGCTGCCTGGCACACTGCAGGCTCATGTTCAGCCTCCCATCAACCAGCACCCCAGGTCCCTCTCTGCCTGGCTGCTCTCCAGCCACTCTGACCCCGCCTGTAGCACTGCATGGGGTTGCTGTGGCCAATGTGCAGAACCTGGCACTTGGATGTGTTCAATCTCCTGCCCTTGGCCTCTGCCCATCTGTCCAGCCTGTCGAGGTCCCTCTGCAAAGCCTCTCTGCCCTCCAGCAGATCAACTCCTGCCCCCAGCTTGGTGTCGTCCGCAAATGTACTGATGATGGACTCGATGCCCTCATCCAGATCATCAATAAAGATGTTGAAGAGCATGGGGCCCAGCACTGATCCCTGGGGCACCACTGGTGCCTGGCTGCCAGCTGGATGTGGCACCATTCACCACCACTCTCTGGGCTCGGCCCTCCAGCCAGTTCCTAACCCAACGCAGTGTGCTCCTGTCCAAGCCATCATCAACTTTAGAGCTACGTTAAGCAGATCTGGGTAAAATGTCACCTAACTGAGGGAAAAACAAACAAACAAACAAAAAGTTATATTAATGTTTGACTAGACAAGAAATAATTGAAAACCCTTTTTCATGTCACAGATTCACTGAATGGAAGATCTAGCCCAATCCTGCCAAGGCAGGGTCACCTAGAGAAGGTCACACAGGAACACATCCAGGTGGGTTTTGAGTATCTCCAGAGATAGAGACTCCACCACCTCCCTGGGCAGCTTGTTGCAGTGCTCCAGCACCCTTAGATTAAATAAGCTCCTCATGTTTATATGGAACTTCTGATGTCCAAGTTTGTGCCCATTACCCCTGGGCACCACTGCATCCTCCTGACACCCACCCTTTAAGTATTTATAAGCATTGATGACACTTTCCCCCCCACCTCAGTCTTCTCCAGAGTAAAAAGATCCACTCATTAAGAGAGATGTTTTAGTCCCCTAAGCATCTTTGTAGAACTTTGCTGTACCCTCTCCAGCAAGTCCCTGTCCTTCTTGTGAACTGGGAAGCTCAAGACTAGACACAGTATTGTCACCACAGTTAACAAGAAGAGGCTGTCTGGCCTGGCAAACATTTAACAGGGGAGTTAAAAAAATCTCAAAGAGGCTTAAATAAAATGCTGCCTCTAACTCCCAGAATACCAGATCTACCTGGAAGGGAACACACTCTCATTGCCTTGCTATTTAGTGCATGTAATAGATACTTCAGTACAAGACTTCAAACAAGGCCTATCAGCAAGTGAATTCTGTTCTTTCCCTTCCTTTGTCCCACTCCAAATAGTCTTGGGAGGAATGAGTCTAACAGCACCATTCACAGATTCATAGAATGGTTTAGGTTGGAAGGCACCTTGAGGAGCATCCAGTTGCAACCCCCCTGCCATGGGCAGGGATGCCTTCCACTAGATCAGGTTGCTCAAGGCCTCATCCAACCTGGCCTTGAACAGCTCCACAGGGGAGGCACCCAAAAACTCCCTGGGCAGACTGCTCCAGTGTCTCACCACCCTCACTGTAAAGAATTTCTTCCTGTCATCTAAATCCAAATCTACCTCCTCAAGCTTAAAGGCATGCCCTCTCATCCTATCACTGCAAGCCCTTGCAGAAACTCACTTCCCTTCACTATGAAAGGTCCATTTTTCAATACTAAAGTGCCACAGGACCCAAACTCAAACTATGGAGAGAAAACTGAAAGGCCATTCAATTTTGTCAGCTGCCTGACTTCAACGAAGTCTTAACTTCTGATAAAAGTGAAAATAGGAGTACTTCCAGAGCAGGAAAGGAGAGAATGCCAGTGCAGTGTACTCAGGACTGTGCATCTAAGGCAAAAAGAAGACTATTCCAAGTGTTTCTCCAAATGGCCCAAAAAGTAATTGCTTGCCTTTATTTTGTTGTCTTCTAGTGAAATTATCCGGGCACGCAACCAAGCATCTTCTTCAGCGTGTACTGCAACCAGCTGCCCCACACTCAGGACATGAGCTACTGACACCGTGCTGTTCTGACTATAGTAAGCTTTCATGTCATCTTCCATTTGCTCCTGGGCTGAAGAATAATCTTTGCCCACGTACCTGGAGGGTTTTACAAAAGAAACAAACAAAGTAAACAACCACCACAGGGAGTCAGGACGCAGCTTCCATATAGCTGAGCAGAAAGCTGAAAGGTTTATGTGTACACATGGACAGGTATTTTCTAAGCACATCAGTATCCAAACCCTGTTCCCCATCAGCAGGGATGTAAGAAGGGTAACTGACATGAAATGTGGTATTTTTGCTGGCAGCTAAACGTGTTTCAGCAGTGCAGAATCTGACATGCTCAGCTAGATCTTTACTAAGAGCTCTGGATTGCTACAACCATGTGAAGCAGCTTGGCCACACGAACAGAGCACTCCCTGGGACCAAGTAAGAAAGAACATGGTCTCTTCTCCCAGACCAAAGAGCTTGGTTTCTTCTCCCAGGCAACCAGCACCAGAACAAGAGGACACAGTCTCAAGCTGTGCCAGGGGAGGTTTAGGCTGGAGGTGAGGAGAAAGTTCTTCCCAGAGAGAGAGATTGCCATGGGAATGTGCTGCCCAGGATGGTGGAGGAGTCACCGTCCCTGGAGGTGTTCAAGAGGGGACTGGACTTGGCACTTGGTGCCATGGTTCAGTCATGAGGTCTGTGGTGACAGGTTGTACTTGATGATCTTTGAGGTCTCTTCCAACCTTGGTGATGCTGTGATTCTGTGTGAATAGCTCACCTCTGAAGTTACTCAGTCATTCACAAAATACCACCTTCATCAGGTTTTCAATAAGGTTGATTAAAACAAGGTGTTTGCAATAGCTTCTCAAGTCAGCTGTCAAACCATGTGCTGTTTGTGCTCAGCCTTCAGAACAACCCTGGAATCTAGGCTGCTGACCTAATGGTTCATATGGCAGCAGCTGGTGTGGCATAGATCTTCTTTAATAAACTCTGTAACTGAAAACTCCAAATGGGAAGTCCTGAATGCTTCAGAAAGAAGTTAAGATTAGAGCAGATAAAAGGAAAACTTATTCCCAAATACTTAGTAGTGGCTTCTATGTAATTTTCTTCAGTACTGCTCATTTTGACCACACAGTTTGGCTTATCCCCCTATTAAAAATCCAGGTTTATTCTGGAGGTCTGTCATATGCCTAGGGTTACTGCACTATCACGTATTATGCTAGTTTTGTTACACAGATAAGATTAAACCAGACCACACTCCAGGGACCCTTCTTTTCCTAACCTCAGCACCTAACTGCCATTGCTTTTCAGAGTGACAGCCCTTTTGTTTCTATGTAAGCACCCATCTGCTTGGTAATGGACAAGGAACAGGGTGACAGTCACATATCATAGTATCAGTCAGGGTTGGAAGGGACCACAAGGAGCATCTAGTTCCAACCCCCTGCCATGGGCAGGGACACTCTACACTAGATCAGGCTGGCCAGAGCCTCATCCAGCCTGGGCTTAAACACCTCCAGGGACAGGGCCTCAACCACCTCCCTGGACAAACCATTCCAGGGCTTCACCACCCTCACAGTGAAGAACTTCCTCCTCACCTCCAGCTTCATTCCATTCCCCCTATTCCTATCACTCCCTGATATCCTGAGAAGTCCCTCCCCAGCCTTCTTGTAGCCCCCTTCAGATACTGGAAGGCCACAATGAGGTCACCTCGGAGCCTTCTCTTCTCCAGACTGAACAGCCCCAACTCCTTCAGTCTGTCCTCATAGGAGAGGTGCTCCAGCCCTCTGCTCATCCTCGTGGCCCTTCTCTGGACACCTTCCAGCACCTCCAGATCCCTCTTGGAATAGGGGCTCCAGAACTGGAGGCAGTACTCCAGGTGGGGTCTCAGCAGAGCTGAGCAGAGGGGGAGAATCCCCTCCCTTGCCCTGCTGGCCACATTTCTCCTGATGCAGCCCAGGATCTGATTGGCTTTCTGGGCTGCAAGTGCACATTGAGAGCTCCTGTTGAGCTTCTTGTCCAGCAGCACCCCCAAGACTCTCTCCTCAGGGCTGCTCCCCAGCCAGTCACTGCCCAGCCTGGATTTGTGCCTGGGATTGCCTCGACCCAGATGCAGGACCCTGCCCTTGGTCTTGTTGAAGCTCATGAGGTTGGCTTGTGCCCACCTCTCCAGCCTGTCCAGGTCCCTCTGGATGGCATCCCTTCCCTCCAGCGTGTCTGCTGCACCACACAGCCACAAGTGCCACTTTATGTCTTTAACATGTGTTTCATAAAGACACTCAACAGTATCTTAACAGAATGCAGAAGCACCAGAATTTTCTGCCTCACTAACTGCTTTCTGGCAACAGGTTGAGAACCCTACAGAAGAAATGTTTTGGGCTGCTCAAAGCCAACTGAAAAAACATTATTTAGATTCTTTGGCAAAGAATCTTGGAAAAAAAAACTACCCCCAAAAAAGGTGTATCCCACCAGGGAAGCACCCAAAGCTTATCATGGTATTTGTTGGAACACCACAATAACATATGTGTAAGATGCATAGAATGGCTTGGGTTGCAAGGGACATTAAGATACAGCCCACTACTTTCCAGAACAACCCCATGCAGTGCTACAGGCTGGGGGCAGAGTGGCTGGAGAGCTGCCAGGCAGAAAGGGACCTGGGGGGATTGGTTGATAGTAGGCTGAAGATGAGTCTGCGGTGTGCCCAGGTGGCCAAGAAGGCCAATGGCATCCTGGCCTGCATCAGGAACAGTGTGGCCAGCAGGGGCAGGGAGGTCATTCTGCCCCTGGACACTGCACTGGTTAGGCCACACCTTGAGTCCTGTGTCCAGTTCTGGGCCCCTCAGTTTAGGAAAGATGTTGAGATGCTGGAAGGTGTCCAGAGAAGGGCAACAAAGTTGGTGAGGGGTTTGGAGCACAGCCCTGTGAGGAGAGGCTGAGGGAACTGGGGTTGCTTAGCCTGGAGGAGACTCAGGGGTGACCTTCTTGCTCTCTCCAACTCCCTGAAGGGAGGTTGTAGCCAGGTGGGGGTTGGTCTCTTCTCCCAGGCACCCAGCACCAGAACAAGAGGACACAGGCTCAAGCTGCACCAGGGGAGGTTCAGGCTGGATGTTAGGAAGAAGTTCTTCATTGAAAGAGAGTTTGGCCATTGGGATGTGCTGCTCAGGGAGGTGGTGGAGTCACCATCACTAGAGGTGTTTAGGCAGAGACTGGCTGAGCCACTTGGTGCCATGGTTTAGTTGATTAGATGGTGTTGGGTGATAGGTTGGACTCGATGATCTCCAAGGTCTTTTCCAACCTGGTTAATTCTATTCTATTCTAATTCTATTCCACTAGGCTCTAAGCACTGATGAGCAACCAAACCAAGCAGCATTAGCAGGTTACTGTAGGATGGAAGGAAGCTCATCTGTCCTCAAAAGTGATAACTGCAGTGTAATCTGAACACAGACAAGTCAACCTTGTGGGCAAAGCAGCATTTAGTTAACATGGAACTTTACTATGGGTTATAGAAGAGCTATTTTAAATAGTCTTCCAAAGTCAAGTCAGATCTGCTTGATTCAGCACAGAAGTTCCAGGAAATGTCCACTTAAGCAGGGGGTTTTTGTTTGGTTTTGGTTGGTTGGATTTTGTTGTTGTTTTTCTCCTCCCAGCTTCACTTTCAAAATTAGTCAGGAACATGTGTGGAACCACAATCAGTGTTGCTTGAGAAATCACAGACATTTGGATATGTTTCTGGGATGCCTATCTGGCAGGTTTAGGATATTTAAAGTGTTTTCTGAGTGCAGGGAGAGCCACCTAGCTAGGGGTACTTATTCTGAGGCAGTGTCAGATTCATCACCACAGAGATCTATCAAGTTTTCACCTGTAAGCTTACAACAGACAATCGTGTTAGGAGACAGCATGTTGAGTCCCCAGATTTTGTTGTTATTGTAGACACTCCAGTTGCAGAGTTTCTCCTGATTCTGGTGTAAAATGTGTTTCAAAAAAGCCAAAACACTTTTATTTTTGAAATAAATAAATAAAGCCCTGCAGCCTCCTGCTATCCATTCTCTTATGGCACACCTGCAAAACATGGATTGTGTGCATTCATAAACAAAGCACATCAAAAAGAGATAGGACCGAAGTACAAACTTACCTAATGAGGACCTCATTAGTGTTTTTCAGTTCTAGCACTATGACAGACACTGATCCTTCTGATGGAATGATCAGAGGAGGAACAGTTACATTCTCTGGATACTGGTCCTTGGCTTCTTCATGCTGCTGCTCAGCTGTGGCCTTCCCACTGCCGTGCCTCTGGAGTTTTTCAGTGGCGTTCTGATTTTCAGCAGTGCGTCTTTGGGGTTTGGCATAGAGGATGGCCTTCCTGGGGACTTCAGAGACATAGTCCACTACACAGACATCTGAGAGCAGGTCCAGGTTATTTAGAACATCTTCTGGGAATTTTGCTTGGTAAGTATCTTGGTACAGCTTGGGAAGGGCATTAGCCCAAAGACCATTGGAATACTTCAGCAAGATGTTAACAACTTTCTGCTTGAAGTCACTACTAAGTGGTGCAGGCACGGCCTCCACGTTTGGTTTTGACAAGGGGTCTGCTTTTGGAGAAATAACATTCTGAGATGCCTTTTCTCTCTCTAGTGTATCACCTTTTGCTCCTGGTGTGTGACTTTTTGCTTCTCCTTTCTTAGGAGGGTAAAGAAGCCCATCCGTCTGATCACCCCGACGTACCTTCTCCACCTTGGAAAGCAAAAAGGGGAGTCAATGATCAGATGCACCTCTAAGTCTAAATCATTCTGCCAGCTACATTTTTACAACACTCATTTGATACAGACTTTGAAGTGGACATCCACAGGGAGCAAAGCCTGAGGCAGGTACTACAGGGTAGTATTTCTGGTAATGCCTTCTCCTCCATTTTGAAGGATACCAAACACCTTGGCTACACCAGGGTAGGGCAAATCTCTCATCTATGCAATACAACTTGGACTTGCTTCTAAAGAAGTATCTTCTTTTCTCCTAGAAAGACCATAAGGTGGTCTTCTGGTCTCTCTTCTCACATGCAATAATTGACAGGAGAAGAGGAAGCAGGCTCAGTTCATGCCAAGGGAGGTTCAGGCTGGGTATTAGGAACAATTTCTTCCCAGAAAGGGTTGTCAGGCATTGGAACAGGGCTGCCCATGGAGGTGGTGGAGTCACCATCCCTGAAGGTGTTTAAAAGACTTGTGGATGTGGGGCAGAGGGACATGGTTTAGTGGTGGCAGCTTAGCAGTAGTGGTGGGATTGTGAGCTCTAGGTGAGGGGTGGGATTCAACCATCTCAATGACCTCTTCCAACCTCACCAGTTCTGTGACTCTGTGATGAGCACTTTCCACAAATTTAGGTCTTTTGCACATTAAGCCCTGGTCTTCCATACAAGTAAGCAGATAATAAACACAAGTTTCTGTCTCAGTTTGCTGAGGGAAAAGGGATTTGATTGCACACTTCACTAAGAAGAGGACACCTGTCAGGCAGCATTGCAAAGGCTGCCTGCTGTGACACAGATCCAATTCTGAAACTGAGGAAGACACTACCAGATCATAACAAATTTAACACTAAATTTGATGAGGCCATTCTAAATCATGCCCACAAGCCTCCTTCCAGACCCAGATGTTTTGCCAGTCCATATGTCTCTACCCTTTGCTAAACTCAACTATAAAGATTATAATCTGAAGTCACAGCCTTGGAATCACCGTTTGAGACCTATAGAAACAGTAGCTAACAATAAAATTCCACTTCCCAAAGCTATGTAGCTCTGCAGTTTTAACCTAGATCCCCAGCAGAAATACCTATGTTGAACCAAGACAGCAAAAGCATGAACAACTACTGTCAAAAGTTGTTAAGGTTCATGTGGGTCCACTTTGATGTTCCTTCCTCAGAGGAAGCAGCTCAGTAGTTTCTTGGGTCCACATCATATTAAAGATCAATATTGAGTAGTTGAACTCATTGGAGTTTACCTGTTACTACTCAGAGGTAGCACTTCATTTTATGATACTGATGTCCACACCCATCAGAACTTTACTATAAACCTTGCTAAAGTAATTCCTTGCTCTTCTGTCTTAGCACCATACAATAAGAGAATAACAAATAAGCCTTTAAGTATTATCTTACACAGCAAGCATAATGCAGGCCAATCATTATCAAGGTAAGAACATTTAGTTGCTATAGATGGAGGAAACAGAAATGGCCATTACTGTGTCAAGAGCCTTGTGTTTTCTTCTGTGTGCAACTCTTCATACTCAGCCCACAGTGCAACAAGATGATGTGAGTTGAGAGAGTCAGGAAAGGCAACCAAGGGTTACCACACAAGTGCATTTCCATAAGCTTGCTGTGCACTTCATTGTCTAGAATGGTGCAAAAGCAGGCTATCAAATGCTTTCTCAGATAGGTCTTGGCCAACTTCTAGGAACACTAGCATGCATGCTACCTGAAACTGACACAAAGGAGCACCTTCTCCTATGAGGACAGGCTGAGAGAGTTGGGGTTGTTCAGTCTGGAGAAGAAAAGGCTCCGAGCAGACCCTATGGTGGTCTGCCAGTATCTGAAGGGGACTACAAGAAAGCTGGGGAGGAACTTTTGAGGGTGTCAGGGAGTGATAGGACTGGGGGGAATGGAAAAAAATAGGAGTAGATTCAGATTGGATGTTAGGAAGAAGTTCTTCACCATGAGGGTGGGGAAGTTGGGGGGGGTGATAGGACTAGGGGGAATGGATCCAAGCTGGAGCAGGGGAGATTTAGATTAGACATTAGGAAGAAGTTCTTCCCCATGAGGATGGTGAGACACTGGCACAGGTTGCCCAGGGAGGTGGGAGAAGCCTCATCCCTGGAGGTTTTTAAGGCCAGGCTGGATGTGGTTCTGGGCAACCTGATCTAGTGGAAAGTGACCCTGCCCATGACCGGGGGGGTTGGAACTGGAGGATCCTTGAAGTGCCTTCCAACCCTGGCAATTCTGTGATTCTGTGAATTAATTTTCATGGACACAAAAATTAGACAATTAGATAACATGATTAATATAAGATCATTAGACAAATAAATAGACAATTCTCATGCATTTTGAACCCTTCTTTATTAGTCAAAACCAAAGTATTAATGTTTTCTGCAAGAGTAAGACATGAAGAGGCAAAAATCTGTCTAGCAACCCTCAGTTCCCTGGGTTCATACAAATGAATCCACAAGCTTTAAGGTTCCAGTGTTTCCAAGTAGACTCACTAAACCAAGGAGACAGCCCCTCTTAACTGGAGGCAGATGAGTGGTGCTGTCCTATAGACATCCATTTACTGAGGAATACCTATCCACTATGGGATAAAATAAAAACAAATCATATAAAGGTCCTCAGTGTACCACTGGTACAAGTTCTCAAGCAGATCTGCTAGTCAGCTTAATGTAGGAGGTAACAAAACATGTCAGCCCATGTAAAGCAGAAGGACCATAGACATCTTGAATGATGCATGAGAGGAAACACCTCTACTTGTACCCTCTACTATCAGGAATCTTATGGTGCCTCTTGAACCACAGAGAAAGAGAGGAGCTTGGCTAAAAACCCCAAGAAGAACTTACCAAAAGATTTGCAAGGCTTTGATACACCATCAAGAAACCAAAGCCTACCAAGTGGCCCCAAGAGAAAAATCAGGGCAGATAATGACATCCTAGATACAGGTGAGTGCTGGGACATCTTTATCAAGTGTGTGTGCACAAGGTTGAGGAATTTGTTTAAATCACCAGCCAAGGAAACCTAAGCTTCAGAAAAGACTTGGCCTTATCAGGACAATCTGCTTGAGCAGGTTGTGTAGGAATGTATGGAAGTTCCTCCTGAAAGAAGCTGGATGCTTTATGCACTCTTTCTCTTAGCTAGCTCTTTTTAACTGGTGCTGCAACAGAGGGAAACAAATTTTAGCTGATGGGACTATTAAACCTTACACAAAGACTGGCAGCAGACTAAAGAGAGAAGATCCTTAGAGATCTTTAAGCCTCTTAAATCCAATAATAGCTCTGTGGTTTCCTATACATTGAAGCTGTTTTAAAGAGACTGTAGATGCTGACTGAGCAAACCACTTAGAGACGGGGGGGGGGAAACAAACCCACCTGTTTTATTGTTTCAGATTACTTCAATAAGCTCAAGTGGACACCATTAGACTACTACTTCTTGAATAGAAGTTAATGTTCAAGGTGACTTCAAGGATGCACAACACTACAGAAACTTCTAGTCATCAACAAACACCTTCACTTGTGAGCAGCACTGCAAAATGCCCACCCTTTCTTCAGCACAAATACCTCAGCTTAGCTTCCTGTGGAGTTTACAGACTTGCCTGCAAGGTGCTTCTCATCAGCATGGCTGGCAGGCTTGCTTTGCAAGCACAACATGCCTGCTGTCACCTCTCCCTCAGAGAGCACAAAGCAGAGTCAGAAGCTGTCACAGTGTGTTATCAGGGCAACAAAGACTGAAGTCATTCTGCACAGAGAATCATGTCTGTTCTGGGCCTGAGTAACAGAGGGAACTCTTACAATGAAATTAAAATGCAGAGCCCCAAAAAAATAAAGCTTCAAATAACAGAAAGATAAATACTGACACTGCAAATGACTTAGTGGAATGCAAAAAAGCAGCAAGCCACACCTTCTGACATACAGACATAGGTGGGATGAAGGCAGACATGCTCCTGTGTATGTTGCTAGGACAAAAGCTTTTTATCTGTGTGCTTGACAAGGTGCAATAAACCACACCACTAATAAATAGAATCAAAAGAAATGACCAAGATAACATCAAGTCTTGTTTAACTGTGTGTACAGTGATTATCAAAGAGCAGATACACTGGCAAACTCCTACAGCATCATGACCTTCCAGGAAGACAGTGAAGAAAACAGCTCTTGGAAATGAGTTTCTAGTGAGAGGAAGTGTCCTTCACTTTCAAGGGTGCACTCACAACTAGGACATGCAGCTATCTTCTGCCATTCTTCTGTAAGGTAGGGAAAGGGAAGGCAGAGTGGAAGTTGGCATTTAATGTCAGAAACAAAGTCTCATCATATGTGGCAAACAGGAAAGGTTTGGCTTCATGACACTTGGTATCAAACAGGTCCTCAGACTACTACAAAACATATTGATCAGAACTATCACTCTAATCTGACAGAATCATTCAATGTCTTAGGTTGGAAGGGAACTTAAGAGATTATCTACTCCAACCTCTCCACCGTGGACAGGGATGCCTCTCAACTACATTTGGTTGCTCAAGGCCTCATTCAATTTGGCTTTGAATACCCCCAGGGAGAAGGCTTCCACAACCTCCCTGAGCAGCCTGTTCCAGAGTCCCACCACCCTCATACTGAAGAACTTCTTCCTCAGATCCAGCCGGTTCCTGACCCAGCAGAGTGCTGCTGTCCAAGCCAGGGGCTGACAGCTTGGCCAGGAGTTTGCTGTGGGGGACGGTGTCAAAGGCCTTGCTGAAGTCCAGGTAGACCACATCCACAGCCTGCCCCACATCCACCAGGCAGTCACCTGAGCATAGAAGCAGATCAGGTTGGAGAGGCAGGACCTGCCCTTCCTGAATCCATGCTGGCTGGACCTGAGCCCTTGGCCATCCTGCAGGTGCGCAGTTATTGCCGCCAGGATAACCTGCTCCATCATTTTCCCTGGCACTGAGGTCAGGCTGCCAGGCCTATAGTTTCCAGGCTCCTCCACCTGACCCTTCTTGTGGATGGGGACCACATTGGCCACTTTCCAGTCATCTGGGACCTCACCGGTCAGCCAGGACTGGAGGAAAATGATGGAGAGCGGCTTGGCAGCTCATCTGCCAGCTCTCTCAGCACCCTAGGATGGATCCCATCCGGCCCCATGGACTTGTGAGTGTCCAAGTGGCTCAGCAGGTCCTGAACCAATTCCTCATGGATATCCAGGGCATTACACTGCTCCCTGACCCCATCCCCCAGCTCAGGAGGCCACTTGTCCTGAACTCCTCCTGCCTTGCTGTTAAAGATTGAGGCAAAGAAGGTGTTCAGGACCTCAGCCTTTTCCTCATCTTCAGTCACTGTGTTCCCCTCCAGGTCCAATAGGCAGTGCAGGTTCTTCTTGCCCTCTTTTTAGTGTTAACATATTTGCAAAAATGCTTTTTGTTATCCTTCACAGAGGTGGCCAGCCTCAGTTCCAACTCGGCCTTTGCCTCTCTAATTCTCCTACATGATCTAACAACTTCCTTAAACACATCACGAGTTGCCTGCCCCCCCTTTCCAAAGGTGATACATCCTCTTTTTTTCCCTTAATTGCTTCAAGAGATGCTTGCCCATCCAGCCTGGTTGCCTTCCCCAGCAGCTCATCTCTTGGCACGTGGGCACAGCCTGTTCCTGTGCCTCCAAGAGAAGGGCAACGAGGCTGGGGAGAGGCCTCAAGCACAAGCCCTGTGAGGAGAGGCCAAAGGAGCTGGGATTGTTTAGCCTGGAGAAGAGGAGGCTCAGGAGAGACCTCATTGCTGTCTACAACTACTTGAAAGGAGATTGTAGCCAGGAGGGGGTTGGTCTCTTCTCCCAGGCAACCAGCACCAGAACAAGAGGACACAGTCTCAAGCTGTGCCAGGGGAAGTTTAGGCTGGAAGTGAGGAGAAAGTTCTTTCCAGAGAGAGTTGTTAGCCATTGGAGACTTGATGGGGTACTGGGTGCCATGATCTAGTTTGTTTAGGTGGATTGGATTGGTTGATAGGTTGGACACGATGATCTTGAAGGTCTCTTCCAACCTGGATTTATTGTATTATTGTACTGGAATGTGCTGCCCAGGGAGGTGGTGGAGTCACCATCCCTGGAGGTGTTCAAGAGGGCACTGGATGTGGCACTTGGTGCCATGGGCTAGTAGTCGTGAGGTGTTGGGTGACAGGTTGGACTTGATCTTTGAGGTCTCTTCCAACCTTGGTGATTCTGTGATACTGTGCTCACTTGTGCCCCGTGACAGAACAAGGAGCAGTAGATATAAGCTTCAGCACAGGAGGTTCCACCTCAACATGAGGAGGAACTTCTTCACTGTGAGAGTCACAGAGCCCTGGAGCAGGCTGCCCAGAGAGGTTGTGGAGTCTCCTTCTCTGGAGACTTTCAAGCCCTGTCTGGATGTGTTCCTGGGTGACCATGGTTTAGTAGTCATGAGGTGTTGGGTGACATGTTGGACTTGATGATGTTTGAGGTCTTTTCCAACCTTACTGATTCTATGATTCAAGAGCTCCTGTTTGAAGTAGGTCCAACAGCCCTTATGCCATCTAGTTATAGCTTATATCCTTGGGATCCGCTCTGGCTTTTAACAGCTTCTAGTCTAACATGCAATCAGTTGTTTTGCATAGGAAGCTAACTTCTTACCCTAAAAATGCCAAAAGGGCACATCCAAAGGCTTGTGGAGTTGGAAATTGACAGGAACAGGACTGGAATATGCTGCCCAGAAAGGCTCTAGAGTGTCTGTCATTAAAAACACCACTTGATACAACCTTGGGCAAACTCCTCATGGAGACCCTGCCCAAGGAAGTGGGTTGCATCAGGTATTCTCAAGAGGTCCTCTCCAACCTCAACAATTCAGAAATGCTTCTGCAATATCAGAAGAACTGGCTGAGGTTTTACTGAATTTCAACTGAATGTCAGTTTATCAGGGCATAAGAACTACCTCAAACACCTCCAGGCCTTCTACAATACTAGACAAGGGAAAAATAATTTTTAAAGGTATTTTATTTAATAGCTTTTTCTTTTGATGCTAGACCAAGGATCCTTAGTGGCAAGATATCCCTTGTTCAATTTCATCCAGTGCTCTGGGCTGGAATGGTCCAACCCTGTGAAGCTCAGGAGTGTTTCTAGCTTATCCTCTTCTTGCCCTACCTCTTTGGCCTCCCACTTGGTTACCTCACATACACTCTCCACAGTTCCTCATGGTTTTGACACAGACTTTTGAATCAACACAGTTACAAGTGAAACTTCGTGATGGAACAAGCCATCTGAGCTCACCTAACAACCCTGTACTACTGAAGGCTGTCCTTATGCCAGCACTGAGGATCAGAGACATCTTTGTCAGCAGTTCCTTTTGTCTGTGCTAATTTTCACCCCTTAATGCAGTGATGCCTTCCTAATGGGCCAGAGAAGTGCAAGATTTTACACACAACTAGTTACAAGGGTATGTGAAGCAGGAACAAGGAAAGATGCAGTCAAACCACTCATGATTAAGGCTTGAGTTACACAGCCTGTTCTAGCACTGTGCTTGGACAGCAAAGCTGTTCTGGATCTTGCATCCTCAGGTGGATCCTGTCCACATGCACCTTGACATCACCTTCTCAGAGATGACTGAGACTAATTGTACTCTGCCCTGTGCTATGTTACAGACAACACATCTGGGTAAATCTTAGGCAGAACATCATCTTCTGCTCACTGAACTCCATTCTAAATGGCTACTGGCAGTGTGCCTGGTACTGAGACACCTGCTAAAGCAAACTGTCAAGCCAAACACTGATTTCTTCACCAAGCATGGAAGAAGGAAGCTGTCATAATGCTAAGGCTCATCTGCAGGAGACAGTTTGTAGGGCTTGTGTAAAACTGTGCAAGCTTTTACTGATATATACCACCAGCCATGAGAGCCTGCCTCTCCTATGATCCTCTGGGTCTGAGGGAGTTGGGGTTGTTCAGTCTGGAGAGGAGAAGGCCCTGTGCAGACCTTCTTGTGGCCTTCCAGTATCTGAAGGGGGGCTACAAGAAAGCTGGGGAGGGACTTTCGAGGGTGTCAGGGAGTGATAGGACTGGGGGGGATGGAACAAAAATAGGAATGGATAGATAAAGATTGGATGTCAGGAAGAAGTTGTTCCCCATGAGGGTGGTGAGAGCCTGGCACAGGTTGCCCAGGGAGGTGGTGGAAGCCTCATCCCTGGAGGTTTTTGCAGCCAGGCTGGATGTGGCTGTGAGCAACCTGCTGTAGTGTGAGGTGATCCTTGATGATCCTGGATGATCCTTGAGGTCCCTTCCAACCCTGGGAATTCCATGATTCTGTGCAAAGTACATTTCAGCTCATAAGAACACACACTATCTACTGTGTATAATTACAGCTGAGTTTTTACTTCTCTCTAGTCTGTTTCTCTGTTTGGAATGATGAATTTTGCTTCACACAGCTTAATCATAGCACAGAAATTCCTTCCCTCAGAGCATAACACTGGCATAGCTGAACTTGCTCAAGGAATACAACTGGTTACTATGGCAATCTTCTTCTCTGAGCACACCTGTTTAATCCACTCTGAATATTAAAAACACAGCTGCCAGATGTAGTGGTATGTGGTATCCAGTTCTTTAAGAGAGGAAATACCACCCAAGAACAGAGATAGGTCCTGTTCAGCCTGGAGAAGAGAAGGCTCTGGGGAAGCCTGACAGCAGCCTTCCAGTACTTGAAAGGGGCTGCATGAAAGCTGGGGAGGGACTTTCTGTAAGGGCTTATGGTGACAGGATGAGGGGCAATGGTTTTGAACTAAAGGAGGGGAGATTTAGATTGGACATTAGGAAGAACTTCTTTACAGTGAGGGTGGTGAGACATTGGAACAAGTTATCCAGGGAGGCTGTGGATGTCCCCTCTGTGGAGGTATTCAAAGCCAGGCTGGACAGGGCCTTGAGCAACCTGGCCTAGTGGAAGGTGTTCCTGCCCATGGCTGGGGGGTTGGAACAAGATCTTTAAAGGCCCCTTCCAACCCAAACCATTCTCTGATTCTGCATCTGTAGATGTTACATGTATAGAAATTTGGATGCTTTACTTCAAAAATCCTGCTTTTTCCTAGGTACCTGCTGTTGTCCAGGAGGGTATCACACTAGGAACATCTTTGTCCTGACCCAGTACAACTTTTATAGGGCCCTGATTGAACCTGCCTGTATGTAATTATTCCTCAGGGGTTCCTTTCCAGCCAGTCTTGGGGCTGACAGCTTTCTGGTAGTGAGGAGGACTTGTGAGAACAAGGTTTAGAAAGAGAAGAAATGAGAGAGGAGTAGGATGGCTAAAGTGGGGATTATTAAGTAAGTAAATAATCAAAGGTAGAAGATTCTGCTATGACAATAAAAAAACAGAAAGGTGGGAGAGTCATTGCCAGTCACCATTTTTACCAAACCACTAATCTTGATGGAGACAGAACAGATCTGACCAACAGAGCTGGGGAAGCAGAATCTTCTCCTGAATGAAGCCTGTCTGGACAGCAAAGACTTTCTGGGTATTATATAAGGGTGGTGAGAGCATATTTATTCTCAGCCAGTTGCTCATTAAGGCTTGGCTATAACCTGTGAGTGCCAGCCACTATGTAATTACTTTGTACTTCTGCATTTAGCTGTGCAAAATGTGTTGCTACAAGCAAGATGCTCAAGAAAGCTCACCTAAAGAGGGGAGGTAACAAGTCAGCCTTGATCCTCTAGCAGGTCCTCTTCCCTGAAAGGTGAAGACTCAAAGCAAAGACTGTCACCCTGCAATTTACAGTGATTTTTGGAGACTTCATCTCAGTAGGTAGGAAACCTTTCCATTACTGGTGGTTGTAACTTAAACACAGAAATGGTAATTTCCCAGAAGTCAAAAGTTAAATTCCTCCCTTTCAGAGAAGAGTTTAGGGGTGTGAGCTGTTCAGAAGTGAACACTGTCACTAGCAGAGTCCCCAGGTGATGAGCCTGGAGATGCCGAAAGCATCTAACAAGGTTTATTGCCTGCTGGTTTGTAACTCATCTACTGCTGACGAGCATGCAGTCAACATGAGCATATGCTGTCTCTTTAAGAAGGTACTGAGAGAAAACACCAGGCATTTTGTTCTCTTCTGAGGCTGGCAGACACTCCAAGTGTAAGCACTCAACAAGGCAGAAGTAATTCAGGAATTAGTCATGGAAGCATCTCTCCTGATACTGAAGAGTACAGTCAGCCCTCTGGCACTTGAAAGGATCTAGAGAGCTGTACACCTGCAGATAAACTGAACCAGGAATGAGCACTGATAATAATTAAGATGTATGGTAGGCTTCATGAGGAGACAAGGTCCCAGTTCAAACACCTCCATGCCAGAGCCACGACTATGGTTTACGTAAGACGGGAAGCTGAGATTGGCTTTACAGGCTCATTAACAGTGGCCCACAAAAACTGACTGTGCCAAGAGAACTTGATAGTTCTGACTGCTGTTGTGCTGTGCCTGCCATATGACAATGTCTCCATGGATTTAATGACTGCTTACTTACACTAAAGTGACTTTATTTACTCGCTAGAAAGAAGGCGGCAGACTGAGCAAAGAGCAAGCAAAGGGACAGTGAGCACAGACTGAAGATCCTGGCTGAACAGTAACATTTTGTCTGGAATACTAGCTACCAAAATGACTAAGATTTGCTGCCTGAATTCAGTGACTCTGGCTATAAACCCTTATGTTTATAACAGCTTGCTCTGTGGATAACGCAAGAGCTGATTGCCAGCCACCAAAGCAAGCTCCTGCTGCATGCACATGTAACTAATCTCTGCAGCAAGATATCACAAATGCATTTGAGATTGTGTTAGAACACCACAAACACGTGAAATGGTCATGCCTGAAAAGCAAAATGTCTAATTTCAGTGAAACCCCATATTTTGTTTGGCTGGTTTTGTCATTTGAAGTTGTTGCACAAGACAATACTTAGCAGCAGAACCTTACAATACAATACAACAGGTTGGAAGAGACCTTCAAGATCATCACGCCCAACCCATCAACCAATCCAACCCACCCAAAACACAACACAGTACCATACAGTACAATACAGTACAAAAGAGTACAATACAGTACAATACAGTACAATACAACCCACCTAAACAACCAAAAAACTAAACCCTGGCACCAAGCACCCCATCAAGCCTCTTCTTGAACACCTCCAATGAAGGTGACTCCACCACTTCCACAGGCAGCTGATTCCAGTGGGCAATCACTCTCTCAGTATAGAACTTCTTCCTAACTTCCAGTCTAAACCTGCCCTGGCGCAGCCTGAGACTGTGTCCTCTTGTTCTGGTACTGGCTGCCTGGGAGAAGAGACCAACCTCCGCCTGGCTACAACCTCCCTTCAGGTAGTTGTAGAGAGCAATAAGGTCACCCCTCAGTCTCCTCTTCTCCAGGCTAAGCAACCCCAGCTCCCTCAGCCTCTCCTCATAGGGTTTGTCTTCCAAAACCCCTCACCAACTTTGTTGCCCTTCTCTGGACACGCTCCAGTAAGACAACATCTTTCCTAAACTGAGGGGCCCAGAACTGGACAAAGGACTCAAGGTGCGGCCTAACCAGTGCAGTGTACAGGGGCAGAATGACCTCCCTGCTCCTGCTGGCCACACTGTTTCTGATGCAGGCCAGGATGCCATTGGCCTTCTTGGCTGCCTGGGCACACTGCAGGCTCATGTTCAACCTACAATCAAGCAGCACCCCCCAGGTCCCTCTCTGCCTGGCCGCTCTCCAACCACTCTGACCCCAGCCTGTAGCACTGCATGTACATGAAAAGTCACTTCAAGCAGATGTTCTCAGAACTTCAATATCCTTCTAGCACCACAGTTTGAGAGATGCTGATGAAGGTGAAAGTGTCCATTGATGCAGGTCTGGTGAGGAACAGCTTAGGGACCTGGGGTTGCTCAGCCTGGAGTAAAGAAAGGAGGCTGAGGGAAGACCACCTGCTCTCTACAGCACCCTGAAAGGAGGTTCAAGTGAGGTGGGGGATTGGTCTTTTCTCCCAGGTAACAAGTAATAGGACAAGATGAAATGGCCTCAAGTTGCACCAGGGGAGGTTTAGGTTAGATATGAGGAAGAATTTATTCCCCAAAAGGGTTGTCAAGCCCTGGAAGAGGCTGCCCAGGACAGTAGTGGAGCTCCCATCACTAGAGGGCTTGAAAAGCCATGTAGATGTGGTGCTGAGGGACAAGGTTTAGCAGTGGATTTGGCAGTGCTGGGTTAAGGGTTGGACTTGAAGGGAGCTGGGATTGTTTAGCCTGGAGAAGAGAAGGATCAGAGGTGACCTCATTGCCCTCTACAACTACCTGAAAGGTGGTTGTAGACAGGAGGGGGTTGGTCTCTTCTCCCAGGCAACCAGCACCAGAACAAGGGGACACAGTCTCAAGCTGTGCCAGGGGAGGTTTAGGCTCGAGGTGAGGAGGAAGTTCTTCACTGAGCGAGTCATTCGTCATTGGAATGGGCTGCCCAGGGAGGTGGTGGAGTCGCCGTCCCTGGAGGTGTTCAAGGGGAGATTGGACGTGGCGCTTGGTGCCATGGTCTAGTTGTGAGGTCTGTTGGGACAGGTTGGACTTGATGATCCTTGGGGTCTCTTCCAACCTTGGTTATACTGTGATACTGTGATACTGTGATCTTAAAAGTCTTTTCCAGCCTAAATAATCCTATGATTTTATGACTGGCCTATGAAGCTAAACAAAGCCTTGATGCAAAGTGGCACCATACCCTAAATGAACCACAGAAGCTGAAAGAAAAGCACAGCAGTTGAAGACTCTGAACCCAGTGGTGATGGCAAGTGACATGGCCCACCTCCTCTAAGTGGAGGCTCAGCCTGATACCAGATCCTAATATGAAAGACAAAAGCATCCCCCTGCTGATGAAGAGGTACCAGACACTGGGGCTGGGCAGGAAGGGGCTGAGCTGTAATCTCTCCCTCCAACATTTCACCTATTATTGTACCATAAGCAAAATTACACAACCTGGACTTAAGATGTGAGAAAAGACCTGTAGAAAAAGCCTATGGAAAGATAACAACAGACAGATCTGAGACTGTTCACACTGGTTTTGCTGGTATTTTATAGCCTTGAGAAGAGATAAACCCACCAACAGAGAAAAGCATAAAATGAAGTGGGGGAAAAAAACCCCAAAACTACATCATGAAAAGCAAGCATCATTAGCTGCTGTTTGGGTTTGTCACTGTTGAAGACAGTTATAAAGTGGCATCTCAGCAACCTGGAGCATCTGCTCCAAGAGGCCGCCCAGGCTGACCTTCTCTAAAACAAGCAACTGTTGGGGTGCTGTTTTGAAGCCATTGTTACAATCTAGGGAAGGGGGGAGCTGGGGATGTCTTCCCCCACTGCTACAGACTGTGAAAGGAAAAACAGGACCACGTAAAACAACATTTGGCAGACAAACACTCAGGAATCTGCAGGGTACTGGCATCTTCCACAACGATGTCATCACTCAGTACTTACTGTGCAGACATGAGGCCAGTTCTCCAGCTGATGGAGCACTGCTGTGCTGAGCTCCTCCCAGTACATTTCCCTGTATATCTGTGGAATCTTTGACACCCAGACACCACTGCTGCACTTGTTCAGAATCTCCGCAATGCGGCTTTGAACCTCCTCGATACGGGCGGCGGAAGGGCCGGAGGCAGAGGTTTGTGTCTTCCCAGGGGAGGCATTCAAGTGTTCTGTCAAACAAAAAACAGACAGCCTTGAAGTAAACATAGCCTTCTCAGCAAAGAGCAAAACAGGTGATTACTTACCTACTTAAAAATTAAACATGGAAGCTGCCAGCATAACATCAACTCTACCATGCAGCTGTCCCGCCCAGCATGGCTGTTTCAGTCACTCTTCTGTTGGAGCAAGCCATGGGAAACCTCAGACATTTAGTAATTGACCTGAAGCTGAATTTTCAATCACTGCAGTTATTTTCATAAAGCACTGCTAAATGTTTTCTTCTGAAGGGATCCTGAAAGAGGTTACAGAACCCACAGCCATGCTGCTGCTGAGAGTTTGCACCGAGGTAGCGCCCCGAGAAGGACAAAAGATAATTTCTTTAGGATTACAAGCACCAAGATACAGCAGCACACCCAAAGATGCTCTCCTAAATTCACTCAGAGGTACAAAACAGACCAATGGTTTGCTTCTCATTCTAAAACATGTGCTGAAGGAAACTCTGAACCCAGCACCCAGCCTTTGTGTGCTAGTGCACCCAAGGAAGCCCTCCAGCAGAGCAAGGGAAATAGATACCAACTGTCCAGCTGCTCTGGACTACTTCATGCACTGTGTGCAGGAGCAAGGCAGTCATTACCCCAGTTGGGTGTTCCCATCACTGGAGCTTGCCTGCTTCCTCATCTCTACTCTCCACCTTTTGGAGGAGTGCATTTGCTGCCAGACCTGAAGCTTCACAAATCAGCCTGCCAGGTCTTAAAGAAAGCAACCTCTCCTGATCTTTAAGGGCTCCTCCAACCCAACCCATTCCATGATTTGGCAAGCCCATCAACAGCACAACTGCTAAGAGCCCAGAACACAAAAAGGGTCTTTTCTGGACAGCTAGGTTAGTGTGCTGCTGTGGCAGTAGCCAAACTACCACAGCTGCTTACTCCTGGAAGCTAGAGTTTCACTCTCCTGCACCAGATCCCAATCCTGGCAGTGAAATTAAAGCTTACTCCTCCTCAATCTACTCACACTAGCTTTGTGCTCGGCTTTAACAGTTAGTACCTGAAGACAGAGAGGCAGAGAAGTAAACACACACATTTCTCCAGCACCATGAAATCAGTAGTGAGATAGTTCACTCACAGACCCAAAACCTATCTACATTCAAAACAAGTACCAAGAGGGATTCTTCTTAAGCTAACACCAAATTTTAGGTGGGTAGCAAACAATAAGAAAAATAAAGGGCAAACATACCACTGGAATCTAAGGAAGAGCTCCTGGAGAGATGGACTTGCAAATCCTTTTGAAAACGTGATGGGACAGCTGGTTTCTTCTCAGATCTAAAATTTGAAAGAAAATGGCTTTAAAGCATTCTGCTGGCTCTGGGCAGCATTCCTGTTTGCTTACAAGGCCTACACACAAAAATGTGTTTCATGTATTCCTAGCAGGCCTAGTGGTCAAGACCTCACAACGTCCTGGCTTGGAAGACCACCTGATCAGCAGTTACAAAACAGATCAACAGGTGGTTTCCAGCTTTTTCTCATTATCTCATGATTCATCCTCAGATTGGAGGTTAGGAAGAAGTTTTTCATCATGAGGGTGGTGAGAGACTGGCACAGGTTGCCCAGGGAGGTGGTGGAAGCCTCATCCCTGGAGGTTTTGAAGGCCAGGCTGGATGTGGCTGTGAGCAACCTGCTCTGGTGTGAGGTGTCCCTGCCCATGGCAGGGGGGTTGAACCGGAGGATCCTTGAGGTCTCTTCCAACCCTGACAATTCTGTGATTGTGAGAAACAAAACACACAGTAAAAAGACATCAGCACTGGCCTCCTACAAGAGGGTGACAGTCCTGAAGAGCAGCTGATGCAATCCACCTGGGACTTGTGCAAAGCATTTGACACAGTCCTGCACAACATCCTTGAATGTTAAGTAGGAAAGCCATGGAGCACTTGGTGCCTAAGGGGTTGGCTGAACAGTCACTCTTGCAGAGTTGTGGTCAATGGCTCCATGTCCAAGGGGAACCAGTGAGGAGTGTGTTCCTCAAGAGCTGGCACTGGGACCAGCACAGTTGGGAACACCTTTGTCAGTGACAAGGACAGTGGTATCAAGTGTGCCCTCAACAAGTCTGCCAACACCACTGAGCTGTGCAGTGTGGCTGGTAAGTCTGAGGGACAGGATGTCCTCCAGAGGAACCCTGGCAGGACTGGGAAGTGGGCCCCATGGGAGCTCTATGAGATTTGACAAGGCCCAGTACAAGGTCCTGTGATTGGGTCAATGCAATCTTCAGCATCAGTCCAGTCTGGGGAGTGAAGGGCTGGAGAGCAGCCCTCTGGAGAAGGACTTGGGGTTGCTGATGGGTGCAGAGCTGGCCATGAGCCAGCACTGAGTGCTGCCAGCCCAGAGCCAGCTCTGTCTTGGACTGATCCCCAGCAGTGTGGGCAGCAGGGGCAGGGAGGGGATTCTGCCCCTCTGCTGGGCTCTCCTGAGACCCCCCCCTGCAGTGCTGGGGCAGCTCTGGAGCCCTCAGCACAGACAGGGACCTGTTGGAGCATGGCCAGAGGAGGCCCACAAAGGTGATTAGAGAGTTGAAGCACATGTCCTATGAGTAAAGGCTGAGAAAGTTGGAGCTATTCAGCTTGGAGAAGGCTCCAGGGAGACCTTAGTGTGACCTTTCAGTACCTAAAAGGGGCCTACAGGAAAGCTGTGGAAGGGCCATTTTTCAGGGAACACAGTCATCAGACATGTTGTAGTGGTTTCAAACTGAAATAAGGTAGATTTAGACTATATATAATGAAGAAATTCTTTTACTGTGAGGGTGGTGAGGCACTGGAACAGGTTGCATAGAAGTTGTGGATCCCCCATCCCTAGAAGTCTTCAAGGGCAGTTTGGATGGGACCTTGAGCAACCTGGTCTAGTGGAAGGTGTCCCAGCCCAGGTGGCTGAGAGGTTAGAACTAGATGATCTTTAAAGTCCCTTCCAACTTAAACCAGCCTATGGTTCTATGAAAAGGAAAGCATCCAGGCCTAGTAATACAGTTGATGGGTCTTACATTTTCTATATTCAGCCTCTCTGCTTGGTCCTTTGAATATGAAGATGCTTTATGCTCTCTTTCTTGGTAGCCACATCAGAGTCTCCTGAAAGTATTTGTCTTCAGGGAAATACCTAGACCTAGAAATACCTCAGGACCTCAAGGCCTTTTTGTGGATACTGTTGTCCACACTGTTTAAACAAATTCTTCTCTCAAGTGCTGCCCCACAGAATGGGCACAAATGTCACACTTGAAAGTGCTCCTCAGCTGCTACAAACTGCTCCCAGCAAGAGGCCTCCCAGCCAAGGCAGCAATAAGAGAACAAAAGAGCAGCCTGGCTCTTCTCAAATGCCTGACCAGCCTTGCCAAGCCCCCATGTGAGGCTGTAGCCAACCAGATAGTTAGCATTTCACCCCCACAGATCACTGCTCTGGAGCAAAAGGAAAACATACTCATTGGTAAGGCACATTCAGCTCTGCTCTCTGGCTCTTGGACAGTGCTGTCTCAGGAGGGGAACCAGTGGATGCTGCCTGCTCATCCAAGCAAGGGAGTCATCAGGACTCAAAAACTTCTCAGCCATGCCATGCTTTCCAGCTTCAAGGATCTCTGCAGTTGGGCCTTACAAGCAAGGTCTCTCCCACCTCCTGTGGGTTTGAAGATTCACAGCAGTATTTCTGATGTGAACTTACCAAGTGATACTACAAAGACAGCCTCAGACACTGCAACAGAGGGACCCTGACAGGCTGGACAGATGGGCAGAGTCCAAGGACATGAGACTGAACACATCTAAGTGCAGGGTTCTGCACATTGGCCACAGCAGCCCCATGCAGAGCTACAGGCTGGGGTCAGAGTGGCTGGAGAGTGGCCAGGCAGAGAGGGACCTGGGGGTACTGGTTGATAGTAGGCTGAACAGGAGCCAGCAGTGTGCCCAGGTGGCCAAGAAGGCCAATGGCATCCTGGTCTGGACCAGGAACAGTGTGGCCAGCAGGAGCAGGGAGGTCATTGTGCCCTGTACTCAGCACTGGTTAGGCCACACCTTGAGTCCTGTGTCCAGTTCTGGGCCCCTCAGCTTAGGAAGGATGTTTGAGATGCTGGAAGGTGTCCAGAGAAGGGCAACAAAGTTGGGGAGGGGTTTGGAGCACAGCTCTGTGAGGAGAGGCTGAGGGAGCTGGGGTTGCTTAGCCTGGAGAAGAGGAGGCTCAGGGAAGACCTTCTTGCTCTCTACAACTCCCTACAGGGAGGTTGTAGCCATGTGGGGGTTGCTCTCTTCTCCCAGGCACCCAGCACCAGAACAAGAGGACAAAGTCTCAAGTCTGTGCCAGGGGAGGTTTAGGCTGGATGTTAGGAAGATGATCTTCATAGAAAGAGAGATTTGCCATTGGGATGTGCTGCCCAGGGAGGTGGTGGAGTCACCATCACTGGAGGTGTTTAGGCAGAGCCTGGCTGAGGCACTTGGTGCCATGGTTTAGTTGATTAGGTGGTGTTGGGTGATAGGTTGGACTTGATGATCTCAAAGGTCTCTTCCAACCTGGTTAATTCTATTCTATTCTAACAGTATCTGCAAGAAGGCCTGAGAAGGCAGCAGGAAACAACCTGCCACAACTGCAGCTACCTTCACCAGCTCCACCATGTCATCTGGGTGTTACAAGAGAAGAAGGACAAACAGCCTGTTTCCCTTCCACATAAAACCATGCAGTGGGGCAAGTGCCAGATAGTGTGGCCATTAAAATCTCTTAGCAAAACACCAGGGAGCAGTAAAGGGGTGGGACACAGATTCTAGCAGCCACAAGGGAGCTGCCATTTGCAGCCTCACTGTGGGATTTCACTACAAAATGCTGGGTGAAACACAAAGACAGGTCAGCAGCCAGACAAACTCTGTCCCTGGGAGAACATCTTGCCAAGGCAAATAACACAGCTCAGCCACAGCAGGCCAGGGTCTTGCCCCAGACTGGGAAATGAGGCACAGACAAGCTGTGTCACCTGCAGGACTTCTCCCAGTCAACACTGTGCTGTGATCACCCAGACACAACCACAGGCACATGCTGGCACTGCTCCCCTCAGTCTGTGCCAGCTGCCTGCGAGGCTGGTGGGAGCTCAGGACTTGTGGGGATGCTGCTCACACCTCCACCCCTTGGCACACTGGTTTGAGGTCAGGACCTCCCAGCTCAAAGCAGCTTTCCCTCCTGCCATTCCCAAAGCAGCTACAGCAGCTCTGGGGGCACAAAACATCCTCAGCAGCAAGGACACTAGCCAGTCCTGCTTTGAACTGGCCAAACAAATGTTGAAACAGATCAATCCAGTCACAAAGGCCACTTGACAACCTCGCATTCAAACAGGGTATGATCCTCTTCTTCATGAGCCCTCCCCCTAATGTGTCCCCTAGCTAACAGGACAGTATCTGGATCCTTGGCAACAGCACAAGATGCCTCCTTCTCCACAACTACTTAAGCTATAAGCACACTTCACCTGTAGCTTCTCCTCTTGAGTACAGAGTTATAGACAACAAACACAAACGCAGAAGAACACTGTGACCTGAATGGATCTCAGGGAACCTGCCAAAGGAGCAAAGCTGACAATCCAACATGAAATGTGCCCCTTTAGAAGAGACAGAATAAGGCTGACATTTACCCAATTTTATTTCAAGCCCTACAAAGCTTCAAATACAGCAAAACTTGTGAAATGAGAAGGAGAATCAGGAGAAAAAATGCTCTCATGAAGAGTGCCTGCCTAGCCAAAAGCCTTCTCCCCTTACATAGGGGACATGATGTCAGTATGGGACTGAACATCCCACCAGCTGCTTAGGTTAGCTCCCCTGGGCCTCGCTCAGCTTCTGGTGAAAAATGAAATCCTCTCCCAACCAAAACCAGGACAACAGCAACTAACTTGTCAAGAACTGCTCTGCCAGCCCTGGGACAGAAGATCTCTGCCTTTTCACAAGTGGCACTTCAAAAAACCCAACCCAACTGCAAACACAGAAAACAGAAGACTTGTGGACATCTCCCACCCTCCTCTGTGCAGCAGCCTTTTCAACAGAGCTGGGGACAGGTTTCTCCCCTGTAGCTCCCCACAGCTGGCTCAGGAGCAGCAGAACAGGGCTTAACTCAGTCCATACTCACAGCATTAGGAGCTGTGGTGCAGCAGGGGCTCATCTTCAGCTCCTCCTCTCAGGCCTCACTCCCCTCACCTGCTGCTCACCACACACCTCCCTTCCCTGCCCTTTGACCACTCCTCACATGGCCACTGCCAGCTCCTCCAGCTTCCTCACTGCCCCTCACACCACTCTCCTCTCCCCCACCTCTGGAGGGCTCCTGCTGCCATCTCCAACTGCCTCTCCACAGGTCTGCCTGGCCACATCCAACAGGCACAGCCTGACTTGCCCATGGACACGAGCAGCAGCTCCTACCCTTGAGAGGGGCCCTGCCCCCTCCCCCCCAGCAGAGCCACCTGGAACAAGCATGATGGGGAACTTCCCCCACGGAGTGACCCCAAGAGCACTGCCACAGCCAAGGGCCCCTTCTGGAGCAGCTGCAAGGTTCCCAGGCACTGCCACCAGCCCTCAGGAAAGCTCTTTGCTCTCAGCCACAGAAGCTGAGCTGCCTGCTGCTCTCCCCACTGCTCCCAGCCCATCCTCACCTCCCCTCTGGCACACACCCCCAGGACCCCCACGGGACTCACACAGGACACTGGGGCAGCACACACCTGCTTTCTGCAGGTCTTCCAGAAACACCAGGCACCAGCCAGCATCAAGCTGCCACTCTGCTGTGGAAGCAGCACCCACTGACACCTCCATTCAGGGACAGCCTCACTTCTGACCCAGCCCACTGACCCCCAGGGGATTAGCACCACAATCACAGCTCCAGGGACTCAGCCCAGCCACAATGAGGGAGCGGCAAACACTTGCTCACCACCATCAGCTGATGGCCCTGGGCAGCTCAAAACACCCAGAAAGAGAAATGATGGGGCAGCAGCTGGGTAAAGCCACTGGGATTAGGGAGGCTCAAAGGGGGCTCAAAACCAGCCTGGCCCAGCAAACCAGCTAAGCCAGCAAAAGCCCAGCTTCAGCCCTCAGCTCACCTCACCAAACATGGGCAGCCAGCTGCTGGGGCCCAGCACCCAGGAAGGGCCAGAGAGACTCAGGCTGCAATGGACAGGGCTCAGGCCAGAGGCAGAGAGCAGCCACCTGCAGACAGCCACAGACAAGCACCATCACCTCTCACCTACACACAGACCTCCTCCTGCTTTCCATTGCCCTGGCCACAGCATCTCCCTCCTGGGGACTGGGTAACAGTGACATCCACAGACCCCTTGGCTACATTTCCCCCCAGGAGACATGGGAGCAGGCCATGAGGACAGAGTAGCTACAGAATCACCCCAAGAAAAGGGTCACCCACCTCCCTCCTGAGTTCCCACACCACCTTCACCTTCTGCAAGGCCAGGATCCTGGATTTCCACGTCCCAAAACACACTGACAGGATGGCAGCATCCAAGCGTGCCCACCACAGTCACACACTGACCTGTTCACCACAGTGACGTGTCTCTGCATGGGGATCTCTTTAGGTGGTCCACTCCCAGGAGCTGGGGGCAAGGCAGACCGTGCACTGTCCACGCCGGCTTTCACCACGCCGTACGGCAGGCCCCTGCCGCGCGGCTGGCGAGGGACCGGCCTCCTGCTGCCTTCTTCTGACATGCTCAAGGGTCTGGGCTGTCGCAGAGTTCCTTTGGGCTTCCCTAGAAAGTTAGCAGATGCAGCTGTGAGTAGAGCTCTCCTCCAACCAAGCCAAGCAGACCTCAGGCTCGGCAGGCAGCTCCCTCCTGGGAGTGCACACTTGAACAAAAGGCAGTTAAGAAGGATGCTTTCAGCCACAGCCATAGCCCTCTCGGACACAGCATTGCGGCTCGCTCCCAGGGGTACACAAACCACAGCCTCCACCACCCTGTTGCAGCAGGCAGATAGACAGAAGACCCATCTTCCCTTACACTCTTGGCAAAGCTGTGCACCTGGGAGGTCCCACAACAGGTTGGAACCTGTACTCAGGCTGCCCTTCATCACCCAACAATAGCAGCAGTTCCCACAAGAGGTGTAGCACATGCAGCCTAACTCCACCTCCTTGGCCACCTCCTGCACCACTGTCCAAAGGGTTTCTTCTTCTCTGACCTGCAAGTATCCTCCTCCCAAACTCCAACTACACAGTGGAGGTTACTGAGTTAACACCTGCAGAGGAACACACCACACGGCCTTCAGGCTACAGTGGGAGAACCAAGCCCTTGGTCACTCCCCTGTACCACACCAATTCCAGTGGGCTCAAGTAATTTTGAGGGCTGACAGTGAACCAGTTTGTCTTCCAAAATCATTGCTGTTTAAATTTTGTTCTTACATCTTTCACCTTGAGATTTACTTTCCTAAATTCCATGTAAGTGATTTCAGACACTTTGCTCCAACTTCTCAGCATCATTTTGGAGTCTACTCCTCTCTTGGGAAACACCAACTGGGGTATGAGTCACCAGTTCAGCTTCCCAGCTAGAGGGTAGATTGTTGGGCTGGTCACAGAAGAGCAAGAAGCAGCAAACCCTTTGTAACAGACAAGAACAGGGGAAAACAAACAAACTAGGAGACTCACTGCTGCTCAAGCTGCAAACTCACAAGCAGATGGGCCTTGCCTGGGCCTGATCCTGAGGTACCCCACTGACAACGACACAACACAAAGGAAAAATGACCCACAGGCTCTGGGAACGTGCTGCTGCAGCAGTTTTAAACAAAAAGGCACAGGGGTACAAAAAAGCAGCCCCTGGATATCATTACTGTGGCACCAAGGCACATACATGAGCAACAGGAGCTGCTGCAACATCCCCAGATGATGCTTCAGGACCTTCCTCTCATTGTAAGGGCATGGGGCTCATCCCTGTGCCAAGCCCAGCCTCAGAGACTGAGTAGGCTCATTGCCACACTTCTCACCCACAGCTCAAATATGTTTGTCACAGAAGCATGGGTAGCTAGAACAGAACAGAATAGAACAGAACAGAACATTGAAGCAGAAGCATGGGTAGCTGGAAGTGAAGCCAAGGAGCTCTTTTATCAAGATCATTCACGTCTCATGTCTGTACTTGGGAAGGGGCTCCTCCCTGACCATGGCTTGCAAGCATAAGCACTCCCTGCTCCCAGGAAATCCTCCCCAGGATCATGCAGCTTGTGGCCAGGGGTGACACAGCCTGATGGCCAAGACTCCTGTTCCAGCAGCTGCACAGCTCTTCCACCAAGGCAGACCCTCCTGCTGCCTGGGGGGCTTACCTGCTAATGCAACTGGAGAGGTGTTCTTCAGCCTCATCTGGCAGTTCACCTGCCGTCCCATTTTCCTCTTGGAGCTCCTCTGCCGGGCCACCAGCTGGGCAATCTGCATGGTCTCACTGCAAGCAACGGCATGGCAGATGACCTTGTGGGAGGAAGAGGACAGAGAGGAAAGCAGCCTGTGAGGCCCAAGCTCATCCACAGCTCTCAGAAGGACTTCCAACTGTTTCCATGCCTGTAACTCTCCTTTTGCAGCCTAGCTCCAGAATCAGCAAAGCAGACAGCCAAGTCCACCAGAGCCCCTCCATCACCTTCCCACATGTGGTGGTGAGAGTGAGTTCTCCCCCCACACACAAAGAAACCACAGCTAACTCAGTTGGAGAAGCAGATAAAGGTGCTGTATTTACAAAGCAGGAATGAAATGTAGATGGCTATGTACACAATATACAGTATTTACAATATATACAGAAATACACAGCAATGAACGTAATACAGAAGACCTTTTTCCCTCCTCCAGCCAGGAGGGGTCCCCCCTGCACCCCCTCTCCCTCCCTACCTCCCTTTTTTCCCAAAAAGGGTTAGAGAGAGAGAGAAAGGCAATTAAGGAGAAAATTCTGTTAGCTCAAAGCGTGTGCAAGAATTAGTTTTCTTATCTGGTTAGCTTTGTTAATTCAGGCAGCTGTTGCTTCAGAGAGAGAGAAACAGACAGGCCCACAGGAACAGAGAGAACAGACTGAGACTCAAACTGAACTAAAACTTAAAGTTGCATTCTACCAATCTACCAATGAAACTAGTTTAGAATATCATGTTTTCGTTATTATTCCAAAACATTCAGCCAGAGTGTTCCAGCCACTGCCCCTTTCTTAGAGGCACAGCCTAAAACGGTCACACCACATTAGGTTGGGCCCTACCAGGGAACAGCATGGATTCTCAGCCTGACCACCTCACTTCACAACCCTAAGGAGCCACAGGTTTCCAGCCTGCTCTTGTTCCTCCTGCCACGACTTGCCACTCATTGAACAGGTGCAGGAACCCTGCTCCAGTAATCCCCCTGCATGTCAGGCATGCACTTTGCCACTCAGAGGAGATATGACCCAAACTTTTGGACCATTCAACTGCTAACAGCTTGAAAAAAGCTTGCGGCCAGGCAGAGAGGGACCTGGGGGTGCTGGTTGATGGGAGGCTGAACAGGAGCCCGCAGTGTGCCCAGGCAGCCAAGAGGGCCAATGGCATCCTGGCCTGCCTCAGGAACAGTGTGGCCAGCAGGAGCAGGGAGGTCATTCTGCCCTTGTATACAGCACTGGTTAGGCTACACCTGGAGTACTGTGTCCAGTTCTGGGCCCCTCAGTTTAGGAAGGAGGTTGACTTGCTGGAACGTGTCCAGAGAAGGGCAACAAAGTTGGTGAGGGGTTTGGAACACAAGCCCTATGAGGAGAGGCTGAGGGAGCTGGGGTTGCTTAGCCTGGAGAAGAGGACGCTCAGGGGAGACCTTCTTGCTCTCTACAACTACCTGAGGGGAGATTGTAGACAGAGGTTGGTCTCTTCTCCCAGGCAGGCAGCACCAGAACAAGAGGACACAGGCTCAGGCTGCGCCAGGGGAGGTTTAGGCTGGATGTTAGGAGGAAGTTCTATACAGAGAGAGTGATTGCCCATTGGAATGGTCTGCCCAGGGAGGTGGTGGAGTCACCATCATTGGAGGTATTCAGGAGGAGACTTGATGGGGTGCTGGGTGCCATGGTTTAGTTGTTTAGGTGGGTTGGATTGGTTGATAGGTTGGACACGATGATCTTGAAGGTCTCTTCCAACCTGGATTTATTGTATTGTATTGTAAAAACAAACGGACAGGTACTCTCCAGAGGCTCTACAGGGACACAGGCAGCCACCCAAAAAACCCTCAGTGAAAAACAGGAGTCTTCTGGTCTCAGAGGCTCTCTCCATTGGTCTCAGCCATGCTCTGTGACAGTGGTACAACTTGAAAAAGGGATCCTTGCACAGCACCGCTACCCTCATAACCATGGCCCCCAACAAGCATGAGAGCTGACTGCTCAGAGCAGGAAAAGCTCAGGGATTTGGCCAACACCTCTGAAATTTAGCCAACAGCAGCTTCAGGAGGGACCTTTTCTCACAAGACAGGGAAGGCAACCAAAGCAGAAAAACTGAGTGACAAGAAAAAAAAGAAGCAAGTGATTGCTAAGCAACAACAGCTTGCTCCAGAGCTCTCCTCAGCCTCCCAGGCTGACACAAACAGCCCAGGAAAATATGGGCAGAGCATGAACGACACTAGGAACAAGGCAGTGCTCTTGGCCTGCAGCAGTGCAGTCCAGATCATCCTTCCCCTCCTCTTCCTCCTCCACTGCACAGCCAGCACCTGCACCTAGCTGGCTCAATCAACAGCCACAGGAAGATGGTCTTCTTCTGAGGGACAGCTCTCCCATCCAGGGAGTTCCTGCTTATGAGTCTGACAGTGTACCCACTGCACAGTCAACACCTACACACAAAGTGTACCACCAGCCTCACCACTGGAAGATGGTCTTCTGAGGGACAGCTCTCCCATCCAGGAAGTTCCTGCTTATGAATCTGACAGTGTACCCACTGCACAGTCAACACCTACGCACAAAGTGTACCACCAGCCTCACCACTGGAAGATGGTCTTCTGAGGGACAGCTCTCCCATTCAGGGAGGTCCTGCTTATGAATCTGACAGTGTACCCACTGCACAGTCAACACCTACACACAAAGTGTACCACCAGCCTCACCACTGCTGTGGTCAAAAGTAAAGAATCAGAGAAAAGTGCAAGCTGGAAGACACATCCTAGAGGCCATCTCAAACAGCATCTCTGCTCTGAGCAGCATCAACTAGACCTCAATGTTCAGGATGCTGCCCAGTTGGGGGTGGAACATCTCCAAGGATAAAGACTTCTCACAATCCCCAGGAATTTCCCTGACAAGCTACTTTCCAAGACTGCACTCTTCCCCACGTGCAGCAACTGGCATTTCCCTGCACTGAACTACACAGCACTCCTGTTGCTCTACCCCTCCAGCTTGTTCAGGTCTCTGACTGGCAGCACACCCACCTGGTCTATCAGTCCCTCCCATCACCTATAAACCTGCTGAGGATGATCTCTGTCCCATCATACAGGCCACCCATGAACATGTTAGATAGCATTTCCCCAGCATCAGCAGCCTCTGGGACATACCACTGGTAAATAGTTTCCTGATGGGTTTTGAGACACCTTTTCATGGGACAGGCTGTCAGAAGCCTTACCAGAATTCAGACAAACTAGACCCAATACTCTCCTCTCACCCAACTCACCATTTATCTCTTTGCAGGGGTACCATTCTGGCCACACACGACTTTCTCTTGACAAAGCCACACTGACTGCTCCTACTTGCCTTCTTGTCTTTCACATGTCTGAAATATCTTTCCAGAGTCAGCTGCCTACTATGCACCCTAAGGAGGTGCTTTTAATGATGGAATTCAGTAAGCAGTTTGTTCATCCATGTGGGCCTCCTGCAGCCCTATCTTTAAAACAGTCACTTAAGTAAGAGAGAAACTCTGTCACACAGTGGACTGCACCAGACTGAATCTTAACTCATCTTAAGCAAAAGGTGAACCTGAAATCTCTGACTCTTCACCCTTTCAGAGGGATCAGTGCAACAACCTGTGCTGCATGGTTTGAGCATGGACTTGAGAAGGCTTCAGTGAAATGAAGCACACCCAAGAGCCTTAGCTTTCCATCTGCTCTATGTTCTTTCTTCCAAGTTTTTCTGTTGCTCCTGTGTTTTCTCCTGTTGCCTGTACAGTTAACCAGGTGCTTTAAGGACGCTCTTCAGAAGCATGCTCTCAGAAATGGCAGTGCTCTGGGAGCTGTGCTGGAGTCGATGGCACTGTCTTGGCTTTCACATTGTTGAACTCAACAACAATACATGCAATTTCCTCTTAAGGCTATGCATACTTGTTCAAGCAGTCTTTTTACCCCTCCCAGGTTGCCTCTACCTGTTCCCACCTCATGCACACTTCCATTTTATGGCTGAATTTTGACAGAAGTTCCCTGTTCATCCATGTCTGTCTCCCACCAGCTTTAGTGTTTCTTGCCCCTGATTATTGGGATGGACCATTCCTGAGAATGGAGGGGCTGTCCTTGAAAACCCACTACCAGGAATGGTCTGCCCTGGGAGGTGGTGGAGTCACCATCATTGGAGGTATTCAGGAAGAGACTTGATGGGGTACTTGGTGCCATGATCTAGTTGTTTAGGTGGGTTGGATTGGTTGATAGGTTGGACACGATAATCTTGAAGGTCTCTTCCAACCTGGACTTATTGTATTGTATTTAACCCCTCCTGGACCCTTCTTCTCTCCAGGACTGTATCTCATGAAAATTTTCCAAGCACATTCCAGAACAGGCCACAGTCTGCTCTCCTGAAGTCCTGGCCTCTTGATCCTGCTGATTGCTTTATTCCCCTCTTTTCAGGCTCTTCAACACCAGCTCACAGTCACTGCACCCAGGGATGTTCCCAGCCTTCACATTCCCAACCAGTTCTTCCTTATTTGTAAGCCAGGTCCACCAAAGCATGTCCTCTATCAGCTCATCACTTGTCTCAAGAAGTTGTCATCAGCACAGCCCAGCAATGTTCTGGATTACACATGCTTGGCTGTCAGATCACTCCAGCAGGTAAGGCAGAGGCTCAAGCCCTCTGTGAGGACCAAGGCCTGCAAATGTGAGGTTTCTTCGGGTTGTTGGAAGAGATGACCTGCTTTATCTGCCCCTTCTTCCCAACGAGGGCATTCGTACCAGATCCACCGTAGCCTCCCCCATAGGCTGGTGCCTCTGCTGCCCACAAGCCACCAGCGCAGGCTGCATCCTCAGCCATCCAAGGCAGAGCTCTGAGCATCCCCACTGCTTTCACATTTGGAGGTGCTCACACAAACTTCCCTTCCTCACTATCCCAGCCCATCACTCCTCAGCAGCCTGTGTCCATCCATGGCAGCACAACAGCTCTCCATGACCCAACCAGATAACAGCCCTGAAGGGCAATGCAGACCTCCAGCTTCTCCTGGTTGTGCCCTATGCTGTGGGCAGTTGTATACAGGCACTTTGAGACGTGCCCAGCTCTGCCCACTGCCAGAGAAGGGTACAGAACACAGAACTGACCAGGTTGGAAAGGACCTTCAAGATCATTGAGTCCAACCTATCACCCATCACCATCTAATCAACTAAACCATAGCACCAAGTGCCTCATCCAGGCTCTTTTTAAACACTTCCAGTGATGGTGACTCCACCACCTCCCTGGGCAGCACATTCCAGTGGCCAATCTGTCTGTCTGTGAAGAGCTCCTCCTGTACTTCCCAGCTTGTAAGGTTGATGCTTGTGGGAATCACCGGGTTCAGTCCTGCTCTCTTCTGAAGGTCTCAACATGAAAGATTTTATTTGTTCCTATGCAGTTTATCATAGTACAAATGAATGCACATTCTCACATCTTTGGTACACTTCAGGTTTTTCCTGCCATGAATGTCATTTTTTCTTTCCTTGCTTAACCATCACAGTGACTCTCAAGTTTAGTGGAAATGGTGGTTAAATTAGAATGAACTGTGGTGCAAAACAGTGTATTTTTTACTGGATGAATTCACTTGAGGCAGAGTAAAGCAGTCTTCAAAACCCTCTTTTTGGAGGGGTCTAGTTATCTGAGTAGAATTCAGTTTCCTGGGAGGAAGGTGTGACCACACACTGCTTGCAACTGAACACAAAGCAAAGCAAGGTTCCTCAAAATAGAGTAGAACAGATTAGAATTAACCAGGTTGGGAAAGGCCTTCAAGATCATCAAGTCCAACCCATCATCCAACACCATCTAATCAACTAAACCACGGCACCAAGTGCCTCATCCAGTCTCTTCTTAAACACCTTCAGTGATGGTGACTCTACCACCCCCCCCGGGCAGCACATTCCAATGGCCAATCTCTCTTGCTGGGAAGAACTTTCTCCTCACCTCCAGCCCAAAACTCCCCTGGCACAGCTTGAGACTGTGTCCTCTTGTTCTGTTGGTGACACAAGCACCTGCTGCAGGTGCACAGCATTTCAGAGTGTGAGTCCCCTTGCTGTGTTTTCTGTAACTTAATCCTCATCCTGGCTACAAATTGAAGAACAGACCTACCACACGAAGAAACAGATGTCAGCCTTCATCTTGCCTGCATTCAAGGAGGCTAAATTAGCATTTAGCAGTAAAAGAAACAGGGGAATACTTTTATCATTGCTTTTCCAACACAACCAGTCTGTTCAACATCAGTTACCCAGGCAATATGCACCTCACACAAACCCTTTGATTTAAGGAGCATGTGTTGAAGGTTGGACCTGATGATCTTAGAGGTCTTTTCCAACCTTAATGATCCTAGGGTTCTCTGTAGCACTTTAAGATCAATCTGTGTTATTCACTGCCCACTTTAGAGGACTGCTTGTTGAATATATGTTTTGTGGTGCATTCTGCACAGCTGCCCCAGCAGTAATGGAAATCCTTTCAGCAGGACTACCTAGCCTACAGCCAGGATCACCTGATAGCAGATCTCTATGTAAGTGCATCATGCTTTACTGCCCCACCATCCCCCAAAGGAATGAAAGGGAGAGGCAAGGGTCTTGGCAGCCTCTTTGGAGGACAGAGTACTCCCAGAGCCAGGAAGAGAGACTGCTGGACTGCCTGCTTTTACAGCAGGCTTGTTGTGGATTGTCTGACCTTGTAATGGAGCTCAAACATTCTGAAGAGACACGAACAAAGACCAAAACACTACTCTGAAGTACTGGCCAGGTCCTGCATGAGGAAAGCATGCAGGAGAAGTCCCAGCTAGTCACTAGTCCATGACAGTGTGTAACCACACTTGCCATCATCTGCTCAATATCTGCCCAGGGAACACTGCACAGCAGCAACATGAGGATCATAAAAGTGCAATGTGGACTCAGTTTTGCATCTCTCCTGCTTCCCAAAGTGTTTGCAGGGTGCTTCCCTCACTTACTTCAGTCATATAGAGCACAGTTGGCACTTCTAAACCCAAGTGAGTCTTGCTCAACTACCTGAAGACTTCTGTTTAGTAGCTTTCTCCTTTTCCACCTCCCAAAGTCACATGTCACTCTTTGCTTACAGCTGTCACAGAGAAGGCACCACCTCCACTACTATCCAGGGAGGCCACAAGGCTCTCAGCGCATTAGAGGATAAGTGAGGCTCTCAAGGGAATGGGAGGATACCAGATTACACCCTGCAAGGCCCTAGTTAGAAACACATTGGCTACCTGCCAGAGACACCATGAGGAAGCATTCAATGGCAGCATCATAAATGCTCCCAGGGGCACTTGCATTCACATTAGCAATGCTGATGCAGGCTTGGAGCAAGTGAAAAAGAACCTTGAACTTGGGTGTCTGCTGCAAAAGGGCAAATGTTGAGCTGTAAAAATGAAGCAAGGGAACCTCTGTCTTAAAACCAGCCACATTTCCAGACATTAGCACAAAACTCCCTTGTCACACTCTTTACAGCTTACCAGGGAGGACCTAGCTCTGAGTTCCCAGGTGCTCGAACAATGCAGCTGAGCCAATGAGGAAGCTCGGCCCTCAGAGCTGTCCCTCCAGACCTGCTGCTGCAGCCACACATTGTGACAAAGATCTGCCACCTTTTCCTCTCCTACAGTCTAGGCTTCAGGAATTGAGACATGGCTTCAACAAGGAAGATGCTTCAAGCTCTCTACTCAAACAGATCACCAACAAGTCATGCAAGCTATGACAACCACCAAGAGAATGCCTTCTGACTCAAAATCCAGGAGCTCCATACTACAGGCTGAGGAAGTTTGTGCTCCTGGCAAGCTGCTTCCAATCTGGCAGCCATCAGGAGACACAGGCTAGTGCAGCAAGGCCAAGGAATACAGGAAAACTCTCACACCATGCCAATAGTCTTTGCTGAGCATGTGCTCCACCTCCTCCTTCATCCCTGAGCCAACTCCTTGTCCCTTGCAGACTTGCTAAGCTGAGGTGGTGCTGCATCAGACTGCCCACATGCAGGGGCTCTTCCTCACCTTAGCAAGTCTTCACAGTCCTGCAGCACTGCAGCTCATGACAGGCAAGAGTGCCGAGACTAAATCAACCACTGTCAGGCTACAAGCAATAGCACCCACAACAGTTCTGCAGCAGGAATGTGATGATGCTAAACCCCACCCTGAAGAGGTGATCAAGACAAGCACACAAGTCGAACTTCTTTAAAGTCTCAGGACAACCCACCCCCAGGAATCAGAAATGCTGAGATACAGGCCAGAGGTCTACAGCCACACAAGCTCTCTTTCCACACAGAACCCATGTTTCTGAGGAAACACTCCAGGACATTCTACCCTTGGCAAACACTGCTTCCTGGTCTACAGGCAAGAGGCACCTGGACACCTGGTCCATGCCACAGCTTCCACTTCCCCCAGCACTAGTGCACCACGTGTGCTACAGTACTCTCTTCTCAGGAATCCATGGCACAGACAAAGGTAAAGCCATGAACCACACAGGCTTTGCAAACACAAGAAAAGCCACTGCTGAACTGTGACTAAGTCTTACCTCTCCCATTTTGTTCCCTTCCATCCTGACCACTCCTGGGATGCTTGCCAAGTAGGCTTCCAGCGTGCCATATCCTAGGTGCCTGAAGGGAATCCACTCACCGGTCAGGGATTTGTATTCACCCTGAAGCTCTGACAAAGGTACTCCGTTTTTGAAGGGATGGAGAACAGCTCGCAGTGTTTTTGCAATGAGTTCAGGGTCCTGCATCTTCACCTAATAAGACAAAGAAGAAAAAAGAAGGGATTTTTACATACATGGGCTAAAAAATGCTGGGTTTAACTATTCTACCTCCCACCTCCAACAAGCAAGGATTCAGTGGCTCATCTTTGGAGACTTTTGATACTTCTGGGTCGTAGGGGTCTGCCAAGCATGGGGTGGCACAAAACCAAGAAGTATGATGTCAAAAAAAACAACAGCTGAAGGAGCACAGCAACCCTGGTCTCTGCCAGCTGGCCACACGGTTCAAAGAGAGGTGGGCCTGCCAGTGAAGTAGCCCATGTCACTGTCCACAGGGCCAGGACTTCCAAGGGGAGCAGAGCAGGGACATATTACCTCCTGACTCTGGCACCCAGTAGTCACCCCTCTCATGCCCCACAGAGACACTGGGAAGTTCACAGCCACTCCTTCCTCATGCAAACCTGCAATCCCACACCAGCACCCCTGGGGTGCGCGTCAGCTCCGCCATGGAAGCCCCATGCACCCAGGCCATGCCATGCCATGCCATGCTACTTCTTACCCACAGACACATGATGCCTTGACGCCAACAGATGCCTCTTCAGAGAGAAAACCCAACAGAAGTGAAACCCATTCGCTGCAAGGCAGGGTCTGCAGACAGCAGGAGCACCAGAGAGGCAGGGCCAGCACCACCCCTCTCCTCAGGGGGTGACTGCCCCATTCAGAGAAACACGAGCCCACCACTGTGTCACAAGCAGCCTGCTGCTTCATGTCCAACAGCACCTTCCCCGCTGCCACAGGCAGACGCTGCAGGAGAAGACACACCTGCCGGGGAGCACTGCCACCTGGCAAGGCTGAGCAGCACGGGTGGTTTCAAAGCAAATTGCCAGAGCTACCCAAAGCCTCCCACTCCCCTCACAGCCCTGCACACACTCAGGGCTTCCTCCAGGGCTGGAGACCCACACACATGAAACACCAGGAGCTCCAGGCACAGCACTGCCAGGCAGACTCAGTGCTCCTGGGCAGGCATTCTGCTCTCAGGCACTCACTCACCGCAGAAACACTCTCCACAGAAACTCACCACCACGACTGCTGACCAAAGCCAGACAGAGCTCTCACACAACCCAGAAGCAAATCTTCTCTCAAAGCATGGGCTGCATGCAGGGGTGAGTCCTGACAAGCTCATGTGCTTGAAATGCTTCACCTTTACCCCAGAGCAACCAACAGACAGCACCCTCACAGTCAGTGGCATGGGAGAAGGCAACTTCCACTCTCCTGAAGTCTCTCTAGCTCAAGACACAGCAGGACAGTCCCTCACACCAAGGTGGGCAGTGGCTGTTCACATACCTACACAGTGCTCTCTCCTAATGGATGCAGCACCAGGCTGCAGCAGCACCCCACATCGAGCTAGTCTGTGCTGCTCTCTGCAGAAGCAAACCTTCCCTCACTGGTTCCCTTTGCTTAGGGGAAAGCACCTTGGGCAACACATCAGGGAAGCCAAATCCCAACCCTCTGCACATTCCTGACACGACGACACATTTCCGTCTACGCAGTGGATCTGTCTCTATAGACCAACTTGGGTGCTGCACAAAAAGCATACATAACATGAAGTCCTGTACTCCAACACTCCTTGAACAGCTTCACTTGACTAACCTGACCGTGTCTGTGTGTGTGTACACGTGGTTAACGCACAGGCACACCCACATACGGACACCTCTACAGAGAGCTCTGCCCCACACACGTTTACACAGGCATGCCTCCCTCACCCAGCAACTCCTGGGCTTGACGGTCCACTATATTTCACTGACTGCTCCTAGAACCTCTACCACAGCTGATTTCACAGCAGGTCCTGCTCAAACAGGGGCTGCAGAGATAACTGTGTCCAGGAGGAATACACATTGAACACACGCACTTGCACATCTCCAGCTGGCAACGGGTGGTGGCCACACTGAGCTTCTGGATCCTTCTTGCACCCTTTTAGAGACTTAGCAGCTGGAGAACAGAGCAGTGTGGGCTCCCTCCCTACCCCCACAAAGAGAGGAGGTGGTGGTTAACCTGCTAGAAGGAAAAGATCCAGGAAGCTCACATCTCCTTCGCAGCCACTCAGTATCACAGGGATGTCATATGCTGGACAAATGTGTAAGTGGTTTAAAGTTTTAATCGTACAAAAGAAGCAAACATCCAAACATTCATTCAGAAGTACATTAAAAAACAATATGCAGTTTTGTCTGCAATTGTCTTCCAAGCCACATGTGTACAAGAGACCTGAAAAAGGCAACGAGAAGCATTTTGGGGCCTTTTTCTCTCCTCTTTCTTTTAGGTAGTACACCCAAATTTTAACTTTATAGCTCCTTGAAGTCTTCTTACCTCAAATATCTGCATTTAACTTCCTGCTCCAGAGAAATCAATGCAATATCCATTTATAGCTGGGCAAAGAGTGACAATAAAGAAAACTTATAATAACCTGGACAAGCAGTTTCAAAAGTTGATTCAAAAGAGGAAACCTCAATAGAAGAAGAAAGGGGCCAGGGGCATGGGAGGACAAAAGGACAACATCAAGCCACTTTCAGATAGCTCTGCAGTACACCAATACTAGAAGACTGAGTAAGATCAGAAACAGCAAACAAGGATACCATAAAACACATCCTCCTACACTATACGATGGGGAGGACACTTAGTTTAACAAGCTGCGAGATATGAAGGTACAGAGGTTAAACCGGAGGCAGTCTTCAACTCACACCTGCACAACACTCCCACTCCTACAGCTGGCAAAAAAGCAGAGAGGACTGGCAGTGCAGCAGCGGTGGCAGCAACTAATGCACTGAAAGCAGAAAGCGAAACAGCTCAGGAGTGGCTTCTGAAGCTTTTCCTAAAGTTCTTTTTCCTGGTTAGCTGCCGTGAAGTTGGGTCATTTGACAGGGAGGACATTCACCCAGCACTCCACTGCCTGCAGAAGGGAGGACACCCTGATCAGAAACATAGCCCCCAGGAACCTCCATCAGCGCACATCCTCCAAAGCAGTCTCCTCCGGCACGGGAAACGAAACTGTTTTCGCTATCAGTTAAGAGACGACCAGGCTCCGGCGGCAACAGGGTCTCCACGCTGCAGATTACTACTCAAGCTATTAACAAAATAAACGGAAGTGAGGACAGCTTTCCAGCCGAGAAAGGGCAGGCTCCCCTGACAGCCACACTTTTAAAAGACACACAGACAACACCCTGCGGAACGCACGATTCCTCTGAAGGCACAACGCAGTCACTAACCCGCTGAAGCCGGGACACTTGGTCACAACGGAGAAACAGAGGAGCAGCAGCCTCCCGCTGACTGGCAGCGCCTGGCCCTTCGCGCTGCCTCTCCCGCACAAGCCCGGGAGGGCTCCTGCCTGGCGGGTGGGCCGCTCCTTCCTTACCACCACCTCAACCCGGGGCTTTCAGATACCAGCCAAAGCCTCGTCCCCTGCTGTCACTGCTGCCGCCGCCACGGGCCGGGCCGGGCCGGACCGGGCAGCTCCGCGCCGCTGCGAACGAACAGCGCAGCAACCCTGCCCCGGCTCCGACTAAGCCACCGCGCAGCCCCGCCCGCGCCCGAGTGACTCCAACTGCCCGCTCCGCCCGGCGGCGCCTGCCGCGCATGCGCGCCCCCGCCCGCCTAAGGGGGGCGCTAATTGGAGGCGTCGGCGGCCATCTTGGAGTGGTCTGCTGCTGCCTGAGGCGGAGGGGCGTCAGCCCGGTGGCTCTCCGCCTGTGTGGCCTTACTGCTCCGTCTGCCTTTCCTGTGCGGCCGGTGACGCCATGGAATCATAGAATGGTTTGGGTTGGAAAGCACCTCCAAATGTCATCCATCCCAACCCCCCTGCAGTGAGCAGGGACATAATCCAGTGGATCAGGTTACTCAGAGCCCTGTTGTAGAGCCTGACCTTGAATATATTCTCCAAGGATGGGGCCTCAACCTCCTCCCTGAGCAGCCTGTTTCAATGAGCTTCATTCTAATGTCCTACTCTAATTTCAAGCCACTGCCCCTCAGCCAGGCCTTTGTAAACATCCCCTTGCCAGCCTTCTTGCAGAATCATGTAATTGTTTTGGTCAGAAAAGTCCTTTAAGATCACATCCAGTCCAAGCATTAACCTGATGGTTGCATTTGATGAACTTAAAAAATTCCTTTTCAACCAAAACAATTCTGTAACTCTTATGACCGGTGCTGAACCATGTCCCTGGGCACTGGCACCTCCACTGCATCTTTCAAACACCTCCAGGGGTGGTGGTTCAACCATTTCCCTGGGCAGCCCATTCCAGTGCTCGAGAACCCTTCCAGTCAAGAAGTTTCTTCTAATATCCAATCTAAACCTCACCTGGTGCAACTTGAGGCCATTTCCTCTCACGCTGTCGCTTGTCACTCGGACAAGAAACCACCCCCCACCTGGCTCCAACAACCTTTCAGGAAGCTGTCAAACACTAGAGGCTGCCCTCAGCCTCCTCCCAGCTCCCTCAGCCCCGCCTCATGCAACCTTTTATGGTCAGTGGTGCCCAGGGATGGGACAAAGGGCAACAGACACAAACGGCAACGCAGGAGGAGCCACTTAAGTGGAAAATTCTTCACTTTGAGGGTGCCAGAGCACTTAACAGGCTTGCCAGAGAGCTCGCGGAGTCTGGAGAAAAGAAAGGCTCAAAGGTGACCTTATTGTGGCCTTCCAGTATCTGAAGGGGGGCCTACAGGAAGGCTGGGGAGGGACTTCTCAGGCTATCAAGTAGTGATAGGACTAGGGGGAATGGAATGAAGCTGGAGGTGGGGAGATTCAGGCTGAATGTGAGGAGGAAGTTCTTCCCCATGAGAGTGGTGAGGCCCTGGAACGGGTTGTCGAGGGAGGTGGTTGAGGCCCTGTCCCTGGAGGTGTTTAAGACCAGGCTGGATGAGGCTCTGGCCAGGCTGATCTAGTGTGGGGTGTCCCTGCCCATGGCAGGGGGGTTGGAACTGGATGATCCTCGTGGTCCCTTCCAACCCTGACTTATTCTATGATTCTCCATCTCTGGAGACGGGTGTGTTCCTGCATGATTTACCGTGGGTGAGCCTGCCTTGGCAGGGGGATTGGACTAAATGATGGCCCCTTCCAGCCCATACCATTCTGTGATTCTGTTGTTCTCCAGGCCCTTCACCACCTGTGTTGCCTTTCTCTGGACCAGCTCCCCTCACTTGTAGTGAGGGGCCCAAAACTGAACCCAGTACGAGGCATGGCCTTACCAGGGGCATGATCACTTCCCTACCCCAGTGGCCACACTATTGGTGATTCAGACAAGGATGCTTTTGGCTTTCTTGGCTCACCTGAGCACATCACTGGCTCATGTTCAGCTGGCTGCCAATCACCACCCCCAGGTCTTTCTCTAGTAGTCCTTTCTCTGGCACTCCTGTTACAAGGCAGCAGCTGAAGCCACCCTCTTGAGGGAGAGACCAAGGAATGACAGCTCAATGCATCTCCACTGCAGAGAATGCAGATTAGGTTTTAAATGAACTCAATTGCTTAAATTTCTGAGTACAGAAAACACTGCTGAATTTAGTTCTATGGTTACATGTGTCTGCTAACACCTATACAAAACCATTACTTTCAGTGCATATCTCCTGGGGGGCTGGGATGTGTTTGGGTATCATCTAGGGTTTGTTCTCACCACCTTGGGCCCGTGGCAGCCTCTTAGCAGGGCTCTGCCTGCTCAGCATGCAGCTGCTGAGCTCCAGATGCCACATCTGCGTGGGCACCTTAAGCAATGCATACTTGAAACCTTTAGATCTGACAGGCTGGGCTCTGGTTGTGCCCTCCAGCATCCCAAATACATGGCAGAACTCTATACATAAGCAGGCTTTCTGATTGGTGTCCACACAGATGGTCACCAGCTGTGTGCCATCAGGACTCATGAAGCTGGCTTCATTGCCTGCTGCCAACGATGGAGAGCCCCTCACCACCCTGACCTTGAGGTGTCTGCCACCCAGCAGCTCACCTGCAGCAGCATTCCCTTCTCTGCAGATGTCATCCAGATTGAAGACAACATGGGGTCAAGCTGCATGATGGCAGGTTGATGGAGGGCTGCCAAAGGCAAGTCAGAGGCTGGTCCCACAGAGAGAGACTGCAGGGACACATGCCAGGGCAGAGGCAGAAATGCTGGGCCTCACCAAGGGTTGTGCCTATGAAGGGTTCACAGTAATGACTACCACCCAAGAACTTGGTGACAACCTTTTTTGGCCACAATCATGACAGCCTCCAAATACTGCTTCCTGTCAGAGCCCAGTATTCTCTGGCCAAGCTCATTTAGATGCTCTACACACAGAGAGTCAAATGTTCAATACAAAGTTCATTCATCTGAGGCTATCTGCCCTTACAACGATTTTCCATTCAGTAGGGTGATGCAGCAATCACAGTATACACAAACATTGCATTTTGCAGACTGCTGCATTTCCCATATTGTTGTGAATCTCATCACTGGCCTCTAGAATATGCTTACTGTCACAACACTGGCTGTGCCTAATTGCCAGGAAGGGTTATGTGGGCTGCAGCCAGCTCAAGCCTGAAGCTCTCTCTTTAAAGGAGAGAAACGTCTTTGCTTGCTAGTTTTGACACTTTTGGACTTACTGTTGTGATGAGCCACCTATACACTCCCTATGCTGGTCTGCTTAAGTTAATTGCTACAGAGCCTGCAACATGAAGTCTGTGTCCCATCTCTTCCCAGTCCATGCCTGCCCTCCCCTATGCTTCTTGCTCTAACATCTCGAGAACTTCAGTATCATACCAGACCTGTATTTATCTCACTACCACACTGTGCTAGTAGTGCATACAATGATTTAGGTTGGAAGGGACCTTAAAGATCATCCAGTTCCAATTCCCCCTGCCATGGGCACAGGCACCCTCCACTAACCCAGGTTGCTCAAGGCCTCATCCAACCTGACCTTGAACAGCTCTAGGGAGGGGTCATCCATGACCTTCCTGGGCAACCTGTTCCATGTCTCACCACCCTCACTGTAGATAATTTTTTCCAGCCTCATCTCCCCTCCTGTCAATCCATTTCCTCTCATCCTGTGTCAACGTTTAAAAGCTCCAGGGTAAAACCTGCCGGGGCAGACCTTACACTACCTCCATCCTCCCCCTCCCTCTTCCCCCATAGGGGAAAACACAGGTAGGGCAAAAGGGCAGGCAAACAACTTACATTGAATTAGAAGCTAAAAGGGCAATTTTTAACAAGAAGTATCAGGTATTAAGGAAGAAGGAATATACACAGGATATAAGGGAGAATATATGTACAGATATATACACAACCCCATCGCGGATGGCCACGGATTCCCCCCGACGACGGCGGATTCCTCTGGAGGTAGGCCTCGACACATGGGGGTAGGCTGCACCACATGGCAGGACGCCCAACTGCATGGCCGGCAGCTCCCTCCGGCAGGGCAGCACCAAAGGCAAACGCAGCAAGCCAGAGAAAACCTCGCACGCCCCCTCCCCCAGCCCTGAGAGGCAGGAAAGGGGTGGGGATAACCCCGATCTGGTAACGCCCACGGGGGTCCGGTAACGCCCACCTGGGGTCCGGTAACGCCCCCCTGGAGTCTGGTGACCCTCTCCGGAGTCAGCTGACTCCCACGTGGATGCAGGCTGAGCCTTAACCAACCGCATGCTGTCGCTTCAAGCCGTTGTGTGAAGTCACTCTTCAGCTTTCTTCTAACCCCTTTCAGGTACTGGAAGGCTGCTCTAAGGTCTCCCCAGAGCCTTCTCTTCCCCAGGCTGAATAACCCAAACTTTCTCAGCCTGTCTGCATAGGGGAGGTGCTCCAGACCCTGTGATCATCTTACCATAGAATCATAGAATCAATAAGGTTGGAAAAGACTTCAAAGATCATCAAGTCCAACCTGTCACCCAGCACCTCATGACTACTAAACCATGGCACCAAGTGCCATGGCCAATCCCTTTTTGAGCACCTCCAGGGATGGTGACTCCACCACCTCCCTGGGCAGCACATTCCAACGGCCAATTCTTCTTTCTCTGAAGAACTTTCTCCTCACCTCCAGCCTAAACCTCCCCTGGAGCAGCTTGAGTCTGTGTTCTCTTGTTCTGGTGCTGATGGACTTGAGGCTGGGGCTGAAGGTGTGGCAGCCACTGTGACAGCCACACAGTGAAGCCAAGGGGTTTCCTTCATGCTTGCCAGGAGTGTGGCTGTCTGCATGCATGCTGCACGAAGACCAGGCAAAGCTAATAAGCTCACGGAGGACCTGCTTGGTGCAAGTCATAAAGAAGTAGCTCCACGTCCTTAGGAGTGGCCTGGCTGTCCTGGTTGTACCTCCTCCTGTTAACCAGGACAGAGCTTTAGAAGTATCTGGTAGGCTCCAAAGAAGCTCTCAGTTCCTGCTGCAGTCACAGGGCTGTGAATATTTAGCTTACTGTCCGACATTTTTGTGCAGAACCCTCTCATTCTCTCAACAGGCCAATGGCATCCTGGCCCTGCATTAGGAATAGTGTGACCAGCAGGAGCAGGGAAGTCATTGTGCCTCTGAACTCAGCACTGGTTATGTCACGCTTTGGGTCCTGTGTCCAGTTCTGGGCCCCTCAGTTTAAGAAGGACATTGAGACTCAAAGATGTTGAGTTGCTGGAATGTGTCCAGCGAAGGGCAACAAGGCTGGGGAGTGGTTTGGAGCACAGCCCTGTGAGGAGAGGCTGAGGGAGCTGGGGGTTGCTTAGCCTGGAGAAGAGGAGGTTCAGGGGCGACCTCATTGCTCTCTACAACTACCTGAAAGGTGGTTGCAGCCAGGAAGGGGTTGGTCTCTTCTCCCAGGCAAGCAGCACCAGAACAAGAGGACACAGTCTCAAGCTGTGCCAGGGGAGTTTTAGGCTGGAGGTGAGGAGAAAGTTCCCAGAAAGAGAGATTGCCATTGGAATGTGCTGCCCAGGGAGGTGGTGGAGTCACCATCCCTGGAGGTGTTCAAGAGGGGACTGGGTGTGGCACTTAGTGCCATGGTCTAGTAGCCATGAGGTGCTGGGTGACAGGTTGGAATTGATGATCTCTGAGGTCTTTTCTAACTTTATTGATTCTGTGATTGTAAGAACTAATCTGGAAGAAACGGTGCCCAAAGCAAGGACAGAAGGTGGGAGTGAGGGACCACATTGGCAGGTAGTCATATATTTAGGGCACAGGGTCAGGGGCAGAAGACAGAGAGAGGCCCATGTGCAGGAAAGATTGAAGAAGCACTCTTTGCCTTGTTTACTCAGACAGTGAGAGGTCTTGCACCCCAAAACCTTCTTTCTCATGTGCTCCTCAATATGTCTGTGGATGGGAATTGGCCTGGACTCTGTGTTTGCAGTTTGCTCAACTCTTACCTTTTAAGTCATGATTTCCATTGTCTCTCTTCAATGCAACTTGGTCCTAAAGTCCAAAGAAAGCCTGAGGGAGTGATGGGAAAGGGATGTGTTTCTTAAATGTGAAATGATTGCCTTCTGTTTCTCCTAGGCATGCCTACAGCGTTATGATAGTGAAGCCCTGGGTATGGAGCAGAAGCTCAACACTTTCACCATCTGCTGCCAAAGCTCTGCTGTAAGATGACCACAAGATGGAGACAACCTGACTGCTGAGGATGCTTGCAGCCTGCAATCCTGAGCAGCTCAGAGGCAGTTTAAGCAGATGCTCCTGGGTATTTAGCTGTTGGTGAGTGAGCCACAGAGCTGGGAAGGTTTGCCTTCAGCCTGGGCTGATCTGTTATCTGGCAGCTGGCATAGTGAGGAGTGGGCAGAGGCAGCTTTGTGAGCTGTCTTAATCTACTGAGCTTTCAGAAGTTGAACAAGTCCCCAGTTTATGCAGCATCCTCTTGCTGCAGACCATGCCAAACACAAGTTGCAAACACAGTTTCCATCCTTTGGTTACACTCAGTGTGTTCTGTAGCCCAGTGCAGGCAGCTAAGAGCAGTGGACACCTAGGGCATACCTCACCATGTTGGGAAATACCAAGCAGTTATTTGACAGCTGTGGGTGCATTTGCCCACAGCGTTAAAAGGCTTAGCACACTCTCAACAAGGACACCAAAATCAATGAGTGCAGGAAGCTTATGGTAGGGTCTGGTCTGCAAAGGCTGGTGCTGGCCCCCTGCCAGGCTTTCTGTTCAGGGACTGTGAGACAGACACTCAGATCAAACAAGTTTCACAACACTGACCTCACCTACATTGGTTATCAGACACACCACCAGTACTGGCTCTGACAGGGAGTTGTGGGAAAGGCCAATGGCAGCCTGGTCTGCATCAGGAACAGTGTGGCCAGCAGGAGCAGGGAAGTCATTCTGCCCTGTGCTCAGCACTGCTTAGGCCACACCTTGAGTCCTGTGTCCAGTTCTGGGCCCCTCAGTTTAGGAAAGATGTTGAGCTGCTGGAAGGTGTCCAGAGAAGGGCAAGGAGGCTGGGGAGGGTTCTGGAGCACAGCCCTGTGAGGAGAGGCTGAGGGAGCTGGGGTTGCTTAGCCTGGTGAATCATAGAATCATAGAATTGATAAGGTTGGAAGAGACCTCAACGATCATCAAGTCCAACCTGTCACTCAACACCTCAATGCTACTATAAACCATGGCACCAAGTGCCACATCCAATCCTCTATTGAACACCTCCAGAGATGGTGAATCCACCACCTCCCTGGGCAGCACATTCCAACAGCTAACAACTCTCTAGAAGAGGAGGCTCAGGGGAGACCTTATTGCTGTCTAGAGCTCCTTGAAGGGAGGTTGTAGCCAGGTGGGGGTTGGTCTCTTCTCCCAGGCAAGCAGCACCAGAACAAGAGGACACAGTCTCAAGCTGCTGCAGGGGAGGTTTAGGCTGGATGTTAGGAAGAAGTTCTTCCCAGCAAGAGAGATTGGCCATTGGAATGTGCTGCCCAGGGAGGTGGTGGAGTCACCATCATTGGAGGTGTTTAGGACGAGACTGGATGAGACACTTGGTGACATGGTTTAGTTAGATGGCCTTGGGTGATAGGGTGGACTTGATGATCTCTGAGGTCTTTTTCCAACCTGGTTAATTCTGTATTCTGTAAAGACACTCAACACATTGGTGGGAGCAGCTTCTTCTCCCAGCACCCTCTGGTCACTGGCTGTTGTTCATTGCAGAGGACTAAAACCTGCTCCTGCAGCAGGAGAGACATCCCTGACAGTGCTGACAGTGACAGTGCAATGCCACCTGCCACATTACACAGAATCATAGAATGGCCTGAGCTGGAAGGAGCCTGAATGATCATCTAGCCCTACCTCCTTGCCATGGGCTGAGACCAGGCTGCTCAGAGCCTCCTCCAGCCTGGTCTTAAACACTTCCAGGAATGAGGTGTCTGCAGCTTCTCTGGGCAACCCATTCCAGTGCATCACCACCCTCATAGTAAAGAACTTATTCCTAACATTAATCTTAGCCTGGAGAGGAGGAGACTCAGGGGTGACCTTATTGCTGTCTACAACTACCTGAGGGGAGATTGTAGACAGGCAGAGGTTGGTCTCTTCTCCCAGGCAGGCAGCACCAGAACAAGAGGACACAGTCTCAGGCTGCGCCAGGGGAGGTTTAGACTGGATGTTAGGAGGAAGTTCTTTACAGAGAGAGTGATTGCCCATTGGAATGGTCTGCCCAGGGAGGTGGTGGAGTCACCTTCATTGGAGGTATTCAGGAGGAGACTTGATGGGGTACTGGGTGCCATGGTCTAGTTGTTTAGGTGGGTTGGATTGGTTGATGGGTTGGACACGATGATCTTGAAGGTCTCTTCCAACCTGGATTTATTGTATTGTATTGTATTGTAATCTAAATCTACCTTGTTTTAGATCATTTCCCTCAGTGCTTCAGTGTTCATGAGATCCCCTGACTATCTTATCAGGGGATGATGGCTAGGCAGATGCAGAAGACGACGACCTGGAATGCTTTTTGCCATCAAAACTTTAATGTAACCCATTGAGACTTACACCTTTGTCCTGACATGACATCCCCACAGCAACTGGGCCCGAGACACATGGCCTACAGGGGAAGTTTGGGGCTTGAGGTGAGGAGAAAGTTCTCCACAGAAAGATTAATTGGCCATTGGAATGTGCTGCAAGAGAGGTGGTGGAGTCACCATCCCTGGAAGCGTTCAAAAAGGGTTTGCATGTGGTACTTGGAGCCCCATTTTAGCAGTCATGAGGTGTTGGGTGACAGGTTGGACTTGATGATCTCTGAGGTCTTTTCCAACCTTATTGATTCTATGATTCTTTTCCTTCTCTCAAGTGATCACCACTTCTCTTATTCTTTCAAGATCTGTTCATAAGCTCCTAAGTATAAGAAAAATGCAAATACCCAGCATGGTCACCAGCCACTGCCTTCTAGAGGTGTGCAAGGGCATGTGTTCAATGTACTCCTCCTTCAGGGCACAGAAAAGGTGCTTGTGGCCAGGGCAATGGAAAGCAGGAGGAGGTCTGTGTGCAGGTGAGAGGTGATGGTGCCTGTCCATGGCTGTCTGCAGGTGGCTGCTCTCTGCCTCTGGCCTGAGCCCTGCCCATTGCAGCCTGAGTCTCTGTGGCCCTTCCTGGGTGCTGGGCCCCCGCAGCTGGCTGCCCATGTTTGGTGAGGTGAGCTGAGGGCTGGAGCTGGGCTTTTGCTGGCTTAGCTGGTTTGCTGGGCCAGGCTGGTTTTGAGCCCCCTTTGAGCCTCCCTAATCCCAGTGGCTTTACCCAGCTGCTGCCCCATCATTTCTCTTTCTGGGTTGTTTTGAGCTGCCCAGGGCCATCAGCTGATGGTGGTGAGCAAGTGTTTGCTGCTCCCTCATTGTGGCTGGGCTGAGTCCCTGGAGCTGTGATTGTGGTGCTAATCCCCTGGGGGTCAGTGGGCTGGGTCAGAAGTGAGGCTGTCCCTGAATGGAGGTGTCAGTGGGTGCTGCTTCCACAGCAGAGTGGCAGCTTGATGCTGGCTGGTGCCTGGTGTTTCTGGAAGACCTGCAGAAAGCAGGTGTGTGCTGCCCCAGTGTCCTGTGAGTCCCGTGGGGGTCCTGGGGGTGTGTGCCAGAGGGGAGGTGAGGATGGGCTGGGAGCAGTGGGGAGAGCAGCAGGCAGCTCAGCTTCTGTGGCTGAGAGAAAGAGCTTCCCTGAGGCTGGTGGCAGTGCCTGGGAACCTTGCAGCTGCTCCAGAAGGGGCCCTTGGCTATGGCAGTGCTCTTGGGGTCACTCTGTGTGGGAAGTTCCCCATCATGCTTGTTCCAGGTGGCTCTGCCTGGGGGGGAGGGGGCAGGGCCCCTCTCAAGGGTAGGAGCTGCTGCTCGTGTCCATGGGCAAGTCAGGCTGTGCCTGTTGGATGTGGCCAGGCAGACCTGTGGAGAGGCAGTTGGAGATGGCAGCAGGAGCCCTCCAGAGGTGGGGGAGAGGAGAGTGGTGTGAGGGGCAGTGAGGAAGCTGGAGGAGCTGGCAGTGGCCATGTGAGGAGTGGTCAAAGGGCAGGGAAGGGAGGTGTGTGGTGAGCAGCAGGTGAGGGGAGTGAGGCCTGAGAGGAGGAGCTGAAGATGAGCCCCTGCTGCACCACAGCTCCTAATGCTGTGAGTGTGGACTGAGTTAAGCCCTGTTCTGCTGCTCCTGAGCCAGCTGTGGGGAGCTACAGGGGAGAAACCTGTCCCCAGCTCTGCTCTCTGCTTTGTTGAGGAGTCTGCTGCTGGAGGAGTGCAGATCTGAGATACTGTGCCATGCATGAGAGATCTATTCTGCAGGAACTTCCACCTCAGGCCTCCCTTGATCCAAGCACTGTGACACCAAGTTCTCAGGCCATGTAGACCCTGCCCCACTAACTTTTCCATGCCTGTGTACACAGAGGCCTGATGTTGGGGCTGTTGAGGCTTTGCCCCCCACCATTCTCCAGGACAAGTCCTCTGGTGTTTGTCAAGGGGTCATGCAGTCATTGTCCACCACTGTGTCCCTGTGCAGAGTGCTCTGGGGTCTGGCCTTGAACTGGGCTGGGCTGGGAATTTTAGGCTTCTACTTGAATAGCAGAGCTATGAGTCCTGCAAACCTTTCCCACCAAGGCTGCTCCCACTCTTGGCACCCTAGGACCCAGCCTTGGTGCATTGCTGGCCTTTGCTGCCCGCTGTTGAAGCCTTGATCCCCGTGCTGTGAGAGGTCAGAATGTCCCTCTGCTGGGAGCTGCAGGGCATGGCCCTCACTGACTGGGTGAGACATTGTTCACCCAGCTCACCCCAAGCCCAGCTTTCTGTCTCCCCCAAGGTGCAGGCATAGCCCCTGCTGTCTTCATGGGGTGGGATCAGAAGAAGCTGGCCAGCCCATGCTTTCCACCAGTGTGGCATGGCACCACCACTGCTCCCAGCATGGGTGGTGGCTGTCTGGGTTCATGTCCACAGCAGGGATGGAGACAGCAGCATGGAGAAGACAGTGTGAAGGACCATCAAAGAAAACTCTGCAGACACTGGGAGATCAGCCTCCTGAACCCATTCCCTCAGCACCCCACCTCTTTTTTCTCCCTGACCTGATGATAATTTCGGAGGAAGATCACTGTAAAACAATGGCACATGCCTTTGTGTGTGTGTGTGTGTCCATGAACCAAACAGCTGTAGGCTCAGCACCTTTGCACAGCTCCAGAACACCACTTCCCCTACAGTAAATTTTTTACCCTCAGCAACCACAGGTCGAGGGGTCTGGACAGGGGATCCTGGAAGCCTTCCCCAATTCAGTGGAGGGTTTTGCTATCCTCAGTCAGAAAGCAAGAGGGCAGCAGCCTCCAGTTTAACAGCGAGGACAGCAAAAGCCGCGCAGCTGTACCCAGCAGAAAATGGCCTTGTTTGGGTATGAAAAAGAACTGCCAGAACGAAGGTCCCGGCCTTGGTAGTTAGGTACTTTAGTGACACTGCTTAATTTTGTGCCAACGTTCAGGACAGGCCTTGGCAGACACCGAGGTGGACATTTATCATTAACAGAAACTAAAAGCAGCTCCCTCCACCAGGCAGATACCACTGAGACTTTGGACAGGTTTCAGCAGGGTGAAGTTTAAAGTTTATGTGCAGAGCTGCTGACACACCACAGTGACAGGAGCTTGGAAAGAAATCCACACAATGTTGACTTCTAACCCCAAGAAGCCTGAAAACCCTGCTAGATGTTTTTGGAGGAGAGCTTATATGGCAAACCATTGTACAGAGCAGTGGTGAGTCCTGGGAAGGGAATGGATGATGAGGAGTTAGGAGGAGGATGGAGGCACTAGCTGGAGACCAAAGTTGGCAAGCTGATGTGGAATAGTGCAGAAGAAAAATGTGCCTCCTGGTCAGCTGAAGCAGTGTCTCCTCCTGTAACAGGTCTGGTGGAGGCTTTTCAGTTCTGGCATCTCCTAGGTGAGGTCTGTTTCCACACTTGTGTTGCAGGTGTGTGGAGACTCTGTCACACAGCCCACGTAGCAACCACAAGTTTTGTCTGGGCAGATGTCACAGTACAGCTGTGGGGTCTGCAGCTTATGGGACAGAGTTGTAGGAGGCTTGCTACCAGCTCTGTTCCAAAGAGGAGGCTGCTGCAGCACAGGAGGGGAGGCCAAGGCATCCTCTTGTGACAGAGAGATGTTGGAGCAAGACCTTTGATGTGAGGTTTTGTAGTGGCCCATGTGAGCGGACTGATTTGTTTCAACTTGGCCAGTTCAAAGCAGGACTGACAAGATCCTTGCTGCTGAGGATGTTTTGTGCCCCCAGAGCTGCTGTAGCTGCTTTGGGAATGGCAGGAGGGAAAGCTGCTTTGAGCTGGAGGTCCTGACCTCAAACCAGTGTGCCGAGGGGTGGAGGTGTGAGCAGCATCCCCACAAGTCCTGAGCTCCCACCAGCCTCGCAGGCAGCTGGCACAGACTGAGGGGAGCAGTGCCAGCATGTGCCTGTGGTTGTGTCTGGGTGATCACAGCACAGTGTTGACTGCAGGGAGAAGTCCTGCAGGTGACACAGCTTGTCTGTGCCTCATTTCCCAGTCTGGGGTGAGGTGCTGTCTGTGCAGCTTCTCTGGGTCTGTTTTGTGATGCCTGCCTTGAGCCCCTTCTGAATATGAGCCATGTCTGGGTGGCCAAAGCAGCCAACAGCTGGAGTACTGTGTCCAGCTCTATGTTACCCAGCTCAAGAGAGACAGGGAACTACTTGGAGGAGTCCATCAGAGGGCTACAAAGATGTTGAGGGGAGTGGAGCATCTCTCTTAGAAGAGGTTGAGAGTGGCAGCACTGGGAGCAGTGGCAGCACTGGGAGTCAGTGGCAGCACTGGGAGCCTGTTTGTGTTGATGGCACCTAAGACTCTTACTGGGAAGGTCGTGAGTTCAAGCCTGCAGTGGGCAGGAGTGTTCTCTCTGGGGAGCAATGTCCTTTTCACTTGGTGCCATGGTCTAGTCATGGGGTTTGTGGAGACAGGTTGGACTCGATGATCTTTGAGGTCTCTTCCAACCTTAGCAATACTGTGATACTGTGATCTGAGGCTGTTCAGCCTGGAGAAGGCTGAGAGAGGATCTTCTCAATGCTTATCAATATGTAAAGGGTGGGGGTCAAGAGTACAGGGCCAGACTCTTTTCAGTGGTGCCCAATGACATGGCCAACAGGCACAAACTGGAACCCAGGATGTTTTACCTGAACATGAGGAAAAACTGTCCTGTGAGGGTGCTGGAGTGCTGGAGCAGGCTGCCCAGAGAGGTTGTGGAGTCTCATTCCCTGGAGAGATTCCAAACCCACTTGGACACTGCGATCCTTGGCAACCTGCTTTAGCAGCGGGTTGGATGAGATGATCCCAGAAGTCCCTTCTGTGGGACCTTGATCTTGAGCAGGAAAGTAGTAAAAATGTAAATAAATCACTATTGGGTGTGAAAAGGAAAAATAAAGATGATTCTAAACAATCCCATTGGAGAGATAGCTACCATAAGATTTAGCTCCCCAAACAAGTTCTCTCTTCTTGCTTCTTTGCTCTGGGAGAGATACTAACTTGCTTCTGCTTGACTTTGGCTGCATTGTTTTGGCTAAGTCTAACTTCTAACCAAAACATTGTTGGGGTAAAACCTAAATGGAAAAGCCTAGCACCAAATTGCTTGATCCATTTGATCTCCCTTCTGGAGGCAGTCAAAATGACCCTTTGAATTCTGGCCTAGCTCTTTCCTGTGCTGAGATACATGCAGTTATGTGTTATGCAGAATGCACTTTTCTGTGACACTTTGATGGGTGGAGGCAATCCCAGGCACAAATCCAGGCTGGGCAGGGACTGGCTGGAGAGCAGCCCTGAGGAGAGAGACTTGGGGGTGCTGGGGGAGGAGAAGCTCAACAGGAGCTCTCAGGGTGCACTTGCAGCCCGGAAAGCCAATCAGATCCTGGGCTGCATTAGGAGAAGTGTGGCCAGCAGGGCAAGGGAGGGGATTCTCCCCCTCTACTCAGCTCTGCTGAGACCCCACCTGGAGTACTGCCTCCAGTTCTGGAGCCCCTATTACAGGAGGGATATGGACTACTGGACCGTGTCCAGAGAAGGGCCACGAGGACGATCTCAGGGCTGGAGCACCTCTCCTGTGAGGACAGACTGAAGGAGTTGGGGCTGTTCAGTCTGGAGAAGAGAAGGTTCCGAGGTGACCTCATTGTGGCCTTCCAGTATCTGAAGGGGGCCTACAAGAAGGCTGGAGAGGGACTTCTCAGGCTATCAGGTAGTGATAGGACTAGGGGGAATGGAATGAAGCTGGAGGTGGGGAGATTCAGCCTGGAGGTGAGGAGGAAGTTCTTCACCATGAGGGTGGTGAAGGCCTGGAATGGGTTATCCAGGGAGGTGGTTGAGGCCCCATCCCTGGAAGTGTTTAAGGCCAGGCTGGATGAGGCTCTGGCCAGCCTGATCTAGTGTGGAGTGTCCCTGCCCATGGCAGCGGGGTTGGAACTAGATGCTCCTTGTGGTCCCTTCCAACCCTGACTGAAACTATGAAACTATGAAATTTCTCTGCTCCTTTCTCTTCTCCCTTCTTTTGTACAGGGGGGTAAGGGAGAAGCTAGTAGCTTCCCCATGTCTTTGACCAGGGGGGGGTTCTTGTGCTGTTTGCTAACTGTAACTAGTGTATATCTGTGCATTTTCATTGCATCTTATTGTAGATTGTAGTTTGCTTGCAAACACAGCTTTCATTGGCTTCCAGCTGAGCTGGTGTGGCAAAGTTAATGCTGGGGAGTGTGTGTGTGTGTGGAATTTCAACCCACCACACCTTCCAACCCCCACCATTCTGTGATTCTGTCACCAGAGAGTGAGGTGCAGTGCTACATGAGCAGGACAGGAGGGGCTGCTGGAAACGGTCCACTGGGCTGCAAACCAGATCCTTGCTGCTCTCTCAGGGATCAAATTCACGGGCTACAGGCAGCACATCATGGCACACTGGGAGCTGCAGAGTTCCTGGATGAACTGTGTAGCCATGAATCCTCCCCTGATGCCTGTGGTGTCTCACCCTGAGATGGCACTTTACTGCCCACTCTAGCAGTGCTTTGCTAGTAAGGAGGATCATAAGCTTCATCACTGCCCTCTTCTTCTCAGTTACTGGAGGATTAGATCACACTTCTTTTCTTTTGCAGGACTGGGTGTGAGGATGAAAGGTTTTGGTTATGTCTTCTGAAAACCAAAGTCCATCTAGCTCAGCCCATGCTGGTTGTCTCACACGTGTTCCACAAGCCCAGCTGCAGCACCCATGGAGGTGTCCCAGGCCCTCCAGGTTTGTGTCTTCTACACAGCAGACAGCCTGGCTGTCTCCTGTAACTGCATGGCTGGAATAGGTGCTGGTTGGAAAGGTGTGAAGTTGAAAAGAATGTGATGAGCACTATGTTGCAGTGTGCCTCAATCTCCCTAGCACCTGAAGAAGGAGTAGGTGGAAAATGCCACTTTGCTTCCCCTAGGTGTCACAGAAAGGGCAGTTTCTCTTCCATTCTTAAGGCAAGCTAGTAGGAACAGAGCTTGGTTGAATCATGATCACTTCAATTTTGGGTGCTTTGTGTTTCACCTACATGAAGATCAGTGCTCTGTGTCCTTCCCCTCTATTCCCAGAGCAGCAGTTCTAGGTAGGTTTCTCTCACATAGTTGCAGCTGCCTCAGAGCTTGTTGACTTGCAGCCCAGCAAGGAGCAATCAGGTCTACCCTGATATGCTAGAGCTAAAACAAGCCCTCCTGCTTTGCAATCAGTTCTTGAGCAGAGTGAGGAGAAACAGCTGCTCCATGCCACAGGAAGGGTTCCTGCAGCAGGGACATCCCAAGTACAGGTGTCAAGCAGATGGACCCTACCAGCCCTGAGAGGCAGGCCAGGAGCTGATGGGTCTTGACCTCTGGGGTGGTCTCTCCACTCACAGGAGGACAGAGGTTCCATCTGGACTTTGATCTCTGGACAGCCCTCCCTCTTGAGTCCATGGGCTCTGGCCCTTGGGTTGTGCAGGCCAGGTCCACCATGGCTCACCTGAGCCAAGCATGACAGGGCCTGTTCCCCACCCCCTGAAAACACCAGGTCATGTTTCTAGAGGAGGACAGTTGTACAAACCTACCTGGGAAAACCTGGATCGCCACTCAAGTACCTCACAAAGCCAAAATGCTCAATGCACTCTGGTGGCATCCCAGATTCTACCAGGAAGTGCCACCCACAGAAATAGGAGTTCTAGAAGTGCTGGGGCGTGGCAGGGGTCAAACTGTGTGTAAGCTGTCATCTTAGAAACTCAAACCTATGAGGTGACACCACTACAGCATGGCCATGCCCTCAGGGAGCATGGCCCAACCTCAAGCAGCAAGCCTGCCTGTGAAAGCAGTGCCCAGCTCAAGTGGTACTCCACCAACCTGATCTCCTTCTAGGATCAGGTGACTGCCTGGTGGATGTGGGGAGGCCTGTGGATGTGGTCTACCTGGACCTCAGCAAGGCCTTTGACACCGTCCCCCACAGCAAACTCCTGGCCAAGCTATCAGCCCATGGCTTGCACAGCAGCACTCTGAGCTGGGTTAGGAACTGGCTGGAGGCTGAGCCCAGAGAGTGGTGGTGAATGGTGCCACAGCCAGCTGGCAGCCAGGCACTAGTGGTGTGCCCCAGGGATCAGTGCTGGGCCCCATGCTCTTCAACATCTTTATTGATGATCTGGATGAGGGCATTGAGTCCATCAGCAGTACATTTGCGGATGACACCAAGCTGGGGGCAGGAGTTGATCTGCTGGAGGGCAGAGAGGCTTTGCAGAGGGACCTCGACAGGCTGGACAGATGGGCAGAGGCCAAGGGCAGGAGATTGAACACAGCCAAGTGCCAGGTTCTGCACATTGGCCACAGCAACCCCAGGCAGTGCTACAGGCTGGGGTCAGAGTGGTTGGAGAGCGGCCAGGCAGAGAGGGACCTGGGGGTGCTGGTTGATTGTAGACTGAACATGAGCCTGCAGTTGTGCCCAGGCAGCCAAGAAGGCCATGGCACCTGGCCTGCATCAGAAGAGTGTGGCCAGCAGGAGCAGGGAGGTCATTCTGCCCCTGTACACTGCACTGGTTAGGCCACACCTTGAGTCCTGTGTCCAGTTCTGGGCCCCTCAGTTTAGGAAGGATGTTGACTTGTTGGAAGGTGTCCAGAGAAGGGCAACAAAGTTGGTGAGGGGCTTGGAACACAGCCCTGTGAGGAAAAGCTGAGGGAGCTGGGGTTGCTTAGCCTGGAGAAGAGGAGACTCAGGGGTGACCTTCTTGCTCTCTACAACTCCCTGAAGGGAGGTTGTAGCCAGGCAGAGGTTGGTCTCTTCTCCCAGGCAGACAGCACCAGAACAAGAGGACACAGTCTCAGGCTGCACCAGGGGAGGTTTAGGCTGGATGTTAGGAGGAAGTTCTTTACAGAGAGAGTGATTGCCCATTGGAATCGGCTGCCCGTGGAGGTGGTGGAGTCACCTTCATTGGAGGTGTTCAGGAGGAGACTTGATGGGGTGCTTGGTGCCATGGTTTAGTTGTTTGGGTGGGTTTGATTGGTTGATGGGTTGGACATGATGATCTTGAAGGTCTCTTTCAACCTGGTGTATTGTATTGTATCCAGCTCTGGAGCCCCCAACACATGAACTTGGATTTGTTGGAGAGGGTCCAGAGGACAGTCACAAAGACGATCAGAGGGCTGGAGCACCTCTTCTACAATGACAGGCTGAGGGAGTTGGGGCTGTTCTGTCTAGAAAAAGAGACTGCTCCATGGAGACCTTACACTGGCTTTCCAGTACCTGAAAGGGCCTACAGGAAATCTGGGGAGGGAATTTTTTGACAAGGGCTTGTGGTGATGAGACAAGAGGCAATGATTTTAAACTTAGAGCAGAGTAGATTGAGATTGCAAGTTTGCTGATGACACCAAGCTGTGTGGTGCAGCAGACAGGCTGGAGGGAAGGGATGCCATCCAGAGGGACCTGGACAGGCTGGAGAGGTGGGCACAAGCCAACCTCAGGAGCTTCAACAAGACCAAGGGCAGGGTCCTGCATCTGGGTCGAGGCAATCCCAGGCACAAATCCAGGCTGGGCAGTGACTGGCTGGGGAGCAGCCCTGAGGAGAGAGACTTGGGGGTGCTGGGGGAGGAGAAGCTCACCAGGAGCTCTCAATGAGCACTTGCAGCCCGGAAAGCCAATCAGAGCCTGGGCTGCAGCAGGAGAAGTGTGGCCAGCAGGTCAAGGGAGGGGATTCTCCCCCTCTACTCAGCTCTGGTGGGACCCCACCTGGAGTACTGCCTCCAGTTCTGGAGCCCCTATTCAAGAGGGATCTGGAGGTGCTGGAAGGTGTCCAGAGAAGGGCCACGAGGATGAGCAGAGGGCTGGAGCACCTCTCCTATAAGGTCAGACTGAAGGAGTTGGGGCTGTTCAGTCTGGAGAAGAGAAGGCTCCCAGGTGACCTCATTGTGGCCTTCCAGTATCTGAAGGGGGCTACAAGAAGGCTGGGGAGGGACTTGTCAGGCTCTCAGGGAGTGATAGGACTAGGGGGAATGGGATGAAGCTGGAGGTGGGGAGATTCAGGCTGGAGGTGAGGAGGAAGTTCTTCACTGTGAGGGTGGTGAGGCCCTGTAATGGGTTGTTGAGGAGGTGGTTGAGGCCCCGTCCTGGAGGTGTTTAAGCCCAGGCTGGATGAGGCTCTGGCCAGCCTGATCTAGTGTAGAGTGTCCCTGCCCATGGCAGGGGTGTTGGAACTGGATGATCCTTGTGGTCCCTTCCAACCCTAACTGAAACTATGAAACTAAACTAAACTATGGATGTTAGGAGGAAGTTCTTTACTGGGAGGGTGGTGAGACACTGGAACAGGTTGCCCAGAGAAGTTGTGGATGACTCATACCTGAAGTGTTTAAAACCAGGCTGGATGAGGCTTTGATGTGGGAGGTGTCCCTGGCCATGGCAGGGGGGTTGGAACTGGATGATCTTTAAGGTCCCTTCCAACTGAAGCCACTCTGTGACTTTTAAAGCAGGACTACTGCACAGACATCCAGGGTAGAAGAGATGTTGTATTCTTCACAGACAAATTCTAGTTACAGGTCTCTGGGACTTGTCAATAATGCTTAAGAGTATACAGGATTTCCAACCAGTGCAAAATGTACAATCAAACACAGAACACATATTGCCAAATATATACAGAACTGTTCCAGGAACACAACCCAAGGACAAACAGAGGTTTAAATACAAGAGAAAAGTTCCATCTTATATAAATTAATATTTGTTTGCCTTCCCCCCCCCGCCCCCCCCCCCCCAAACCAATGACTCCACTAGGTAATGTTATTTGGTAGACCTAAGTTTCCACAGCATAGTGATTTGCAAGGCAGACACTGAGAAACAAGTGACATCCTTAAAAGAAAGCCTCTTTCTGACACCCCATCCACAAGTCAAGGTGTGTGGTGATGCATTACTACTGGTTTGAGGCACACAATGTGGGAAGGGCTTTCCACCACTTCAGTGCTTACACTTAGGCTTTTTGGTGTTTTCTTGGTGGTTTTTTTTTTTCTTGTTCTTTCTTCTCCTAAGAATTATTTGATGCACAAAGAATAAGCACTAGACAACAACTATACTTACTCAGTGGTCAGCTTGCCTCAGCTTGTTGGACCATGATGATTTATTACCAACTAGGACATTCACAAGAAATGCTGTTAAGACATCTTACAGAGTACACTGATATTAAAATAGCATTCATAAAACTGCTTGAAGTTGGATGATTTAAGTAACCAGAGGTGGAAAACAAGAGTTACTGAAGCAATAGTTAAGCCATAGTTGAAGAGTTAAGAGGTCACAGGTGGTTCCCTAGTGGGAGGGACAGTGAAGTCTATAGTGAATGATACAAAGCTGAGATGCTCTCTTCCAATAACCAGAGCTTGCAGCTTCAAGGTACTGAATGCTACGCTCTACACCATTGCTAATGGAAGTAGCCCAAGGACAACTTGCTTTTGGCATGTTCAGAAAGCTGGAGTTACACAGCTATTGCTATACTACAGATCCCCAGAATTTTTGCTTTAAAGTAGCAGTGAAAGGCTTTTGAAAGCACCTAAAAAATTACACAATAAATACTCAGTAATTATTTAAGCACCTCTTACTACCCAATTTGGCAGGATCAGCAGCACACAGGCAGGGATGCCACAGCGAGGCAAGCTGCTAACTGCCTGCCTTCAGAAAGCAAAAGGACTAAGGGGGTGGCACACCCTGTGGACAGTGAGGGAGAACTCTTGAGTGCCAAACAGCCAGCAGACTTGTGACACTCCTGCAGCCAAAGCACAACAAGGGCAGGCTCTCTGCTCTTTGACCTGCCACGGTGTGTGTATGGGGGGACGAGCCCTGCCCTCTGCAGCTGATGTTTGCATTGGGAGCTGCTGCCAGAGGTGTAGCACAGGATACACACGACACAAACAAAGCCATATCTGAAACTGTCTCCTAACTAACAGACTTGAGCTGTGCACAGTGACATGTTAAATGGGTGTGCTGCTAGGAGAGCTCAGAGGGATCAACTACACCACTAAGAGTACCCTATGAAAAGAAATCACCTTTGCTTTGGGATGCATCTTTAATATCTGCACACATTTATTTAAAGGCTTCCAGACCAACTTTTTCAACAACACTGATCTGCTTATAAAACATTCTCATAAATCACCTTCACAAAAAATTAATCCATCTCTTGGAAAAGGCATTCAACACTTTGTCTCAGTAGAAATTCTGTCCTGTGAGCCCATGGCAGGAAAAAAAAACACCCACAAACAAACAACAACAAAAAAGCCACAATCTGCATTTAAATCTCTCCAAAGGGACACAATCAGGAATCTAAACCAGAAGGCATTCATTTCATTAGCTGTCATGGGAAGCAGAATGCTTCCAAGACATGGAAAGAGTGCACCCTTTCAACTGACATGGTATGGGTTTACAATCAATAGTCACTGTCCTGTAAACATTGGAACTGCTGGTCTAACTGCAGGCTAAGGTTAGTGATTTGCATTCGTTTCACTGCACCCCACACACACAATGGCTACACTGTCAAAACCAAAACAAATCAAATCAAAAGGATAAAAACAAAAAACCAAACAATAATAAAACCCACCCAAACCCACAACATTAAATAAGCCAAAGAAACAAAGGCTTTGAGCTGGGTCTTGCCTACAAGCCAAGTGTCGTATCAGTAAATGCTGACAATATAAATAGAACTTTACCTTTGTGCATTATAAAATCAGTCTAACAAATCTAAGTCTGAGAATAGCAGCCAATTTGCAACTGTTTAAATATATATCTCTCTATCTATATGAACTTTCAGTCAGTCAGCTATAAATACATCCTGTGATGGGAGGAAGACACCATCTCTCATTCCCAAGCCTCCAAGGAGAGCAGAGGATCAGAGATGGACGGATCAAGGAGCGCTGCTGTCGAGGGACAGCTCCTCAACAGCTGCATTTTACAAACTTTGTTTTCATTGTTACCTGAAAGTGCATCATCTGTAGAATCATCCCCATAATAACAGCAACAACAACAAAAAAAGAGTACAAACATTGCAATTTTGTCATGCTCTAAGCCTCTCTAACCTGCCTCTTCTGTTAAGTGCAAAAAAAGTGTATGAAGGCATACATGCACTGGTGCATACAACATCCAGGCCTGACAAGGAGGTGGTGCTGTCACCATGAATCCAAGGTAGTTCAGTAGTTGCTGAGTCTTTGCTGCACAGCTGTTAAAAGGCTGAAGGAGAAGCTGAAGGAGGAATGAGTGACTAGTCTAAGCCCAAACAGCCAGAGCAGTGGTTTAGAGCAGGAGCTCCACTCCCCAGCTCTCACAGGCACTCACCACCATGTGCCCAGGCCTCAGTCACCAGTTCCAGGACAAAGGCTGGGCTCAAGGGGCAGAAGAGGCAGCCCAGCAGAAGAGGAGAACATGTGGTTACTCTGAGGGTTGTAAGGAAGAGATACAAGGAGCAGACTGAAAGAGCACCTACCACCAGGGCTCTGGAGTGCACACCACCATCGTGCCTTCAAGCTGGTGGCTGTGCAGCAGGGTCATAGCTCCTCACACTGTCAGTACAGTACAGAACCTGGTGTGTCTTCTACCTAAGTCCTTTTCAGCTTCTCTTACCTTCTCCTCCTGCAAGATCAGCCCTCATTAGATAATGCCAGATTAATATCACCAACAGACTAATGTGCACATGTAAATGCTTGGTGGTCCCAAACAGCTGACACTCAAAACATTATCTGCTCATTTGTACAACACTTCTAAGCTGTAAAGATTAATGAACAGTTGTCTGTAGCAGCTTAATTAGTTTTGTTCCTTATTTAAGTCCTGCAGGGGACTATGCTAACAGCTGCTTCTGGTTTTTGAAATGCTACCATAGGCATTGCCACTGATTTCAGACACAGACTTGATTAAACTCCAGAAAGAGCAAGAGGAGCTCCAGCTGTGCACATGCAGAGACTGTATTGTGCTTTCACTATATTGCTGTAATGTCTTGTTGGAGAAACACATGCCATGAACCTTAGTGGGGCCACTAAGAAAGCAAGCTCTGCCTGCTGTCCAGAACTGGTCAGGGGAAGATCTGGGAGTGCTCTCAGAATGTTGGAAGACAGCACAAGCTGTACCAGTAGGCACTGTGAAAGGAAATACAGTAAGGCCTGTTCTGAAAGGCTATGTATAGACATATGTACACAGACACACATACACACAGATCCAAGCAAAAAGGTTTTGGCAACACACTTGTTTTGTTTAAAAAGTAATGTGATGAGAACATCAGCAATTTAAACTACACAAGCCAAGTGTAAAAGCCATGGGGAAGGAGCAGCAGGGTTCCTGCAGCAGCAGCTGCATCTTCGGGGGTGAGCTTTGCAATTTCAGTGCTCCTAACTCAAGACAGAGGTAATGTGTTGTCATAGGTTTCAACCAACTGACCTCCTTCTCTAGCCTGCAGCAGTGGAGTGTGGGAACTGCACTGTGATCTCTCCTGGAATGCTGGCAAAACCTAGCAGAGCACTAGTGAAAGGTCAGGAGCACATCTCTCAGATGGAGAGGTGCTAGCTGTGCCTGCCTTGGTTTACAGGCAAGGTTCAAAGGCAGGGCAGTGAGCCTGCACCTCTTGCCTCTCTCTCAGATTATGGTTCCTGGTCCTGTGTCCCTGATGCTGATTAACACCTGACCTGACAGAATCAAGCCTCTTCCCCAACAACCTGTGTTACTGCATTATTTAAAGCACTTGGCTGTGTGACCACCAGGTCCTCACACAGTGTTACTTGAGAATCATTTATCTGCCCCATCATGCAAACTACACTGCACTGCTGTGTTCCATGCAAGAGGTTTGGCCTTAGCTGCAAGGAGCAGCCTGCTCTCTGCGAGGAAGACTCACATACCATGAAGGAAAACACTGGGCCTTGCCTTCTGTGTGTGACCAAAACACCAAGTTAAAAAAGATAAACAGCTTTTTAAGAGATCTTTGATATGCTTGGCCTTCAAAGCACCTGAACCTGGAGCATCTTAACAGAGGGGATAGACAGTTGAGTTTCTCCTTTTAGAAGCTTTACAGGATCTTTCCTATCACAGCTGCCCAGGAATCTGTTTTCAAAACACACAAACCATAATTTTAAGGTGCACAGAGAACTTAAAACACCCAAGTGTGGTTTTCTTCAGGTATGTTTTCATTCCAGTGTGGCACTCATCTGCTCAAACAAAAGGTGAGTGTTCTGGACAAAAAGAAGAAAGGGTAAGAAGACGGAAACCTCAAAGCCTTCCTATCCTCCACCACAATCCCTTCTGACAGTTGAGAGAAGAACACAGCCATACTGCTGTGCTGCCTTGCTACCACCAAGCTACCCCAAGTCAGGCCTGTGCAGCGCTGCAGGGATGGAAAATCCCCATGGAAGGATGTGCCACAGTAAGGAGCCCTCTGATGAAAACGCCGTGACCTGGGAGTTTCATGCTGATTCAGGTAACAGAGCTGAGCAAAAGGGAGAGACAGCCAGACCTGGGACGAGCCAAGAACGTGAAACACTGTCAGCTGCATGCTGCAGGACTATGTATGTCTGGAAAAACAGTGGGACAGGTTTATTTACTTGGGCTGCAGAAGATGGCCAGGACCAGCAAGCTGAATGCTTGCACATGTTTTCTGTAACAAATAAAGTCAAGTTTTCCCCTCCATTACTGAGTCAGCAATTGGAAAGAAGACCGTGCATTCCTTCTGCTGCTCTCAGGGCACAAAGCCTTTTCTCTGGCTTTCTGGACAATTACAAGCAGCAGTCTATTTTCAGATTTCCTCTCTTAATTGGTAAGCCTCACCCTGAGAGAATGAACCCTGAGATTCAACACTCTTTCCTTCCTACTTGTAATGCTGGGTAACAGGACACCAGAAGAGCTCCAGCTGATCCTTCATGCCCAGGTTCTGAAGAAGAGATAGTTTAATGATAAGGAGTTGAGGATTTTAGCTCTGTACTATCCACACTATCTCCTGCACAGCACGAGGAATCAAAAGGCTAAATTCTTGTCCACACTGTGGCACCTGAAGAACACACCTAAATCAACAACTTAAACAGTTAACTACGGGGTTCATTGGAAAGAGGAGTCAGCCCTTCAAATCACATCTCTACCAGAACACTATGGAATCACTGGACAAGAAGAGGGGGCTGCACTTTGCATGGTGGTTTTGTCTCTGCTTACAGCTTTAGCTGTATCATGCTGCTGCTGGAGATGCAGCACCCACATCCACACCCTCACTTGCACCATGGCTGGGAAGAAGAAAGCACAGCTAATGATCAGATGTGGCTGAAGCTGGCACAGTGCTCAGCATACAGACTGGTCAACAAGACCCAACAGGAACTGCCTCAGCACCTAACTGGCTCCAACACATAACAGCCTTTACAAATTTCAGAGTGACAGTGAAGCCCTCTGAAGCAGCTGGAGATGTTCTTCTGGACATACTGGCAGGAGGAATGCTCCTAAAGCTCCTCCTAATCCCACAGCTGGATTAGTTACTACCATGCAAGAAGGGACAAGAGGGGACTAGCTCCCACTGGGTTCTGGACAGCATGGTGTGAGTAACTTCAGCAGCAGATTCACACATGGCCAAACCATGCAGCCCCCCTGCACCACCACTGGCTCAGAGGACCCCTGGTGTATGATGCTGACCTGCAGTGAAAGACTCAGCCACTGGAGAGCTACGGTGAGATGAGACTGGCGGAGACTGAGCGAAGGCCATCAGGGCTGCAGGCATGGACAGCAGGTCTGTGTAGTGTATGGCAGGACTGGCACACCTGTTCCAGCTCATGCTCCTGCATGCCTGTGTCTCTAGCAGGAAGCAGAAAAGAAGTACCGGATCCCCACGCCTTCAGCAGACAGATGAGCACAGAGAGGCCAGAAGCAGCCTCTGAAGAGCACGCACTCACCCAAGTGAGAAAAGCCTGTCATCGTGTCCCTGGGCCCACCTCTCCTAACAACACCCACCAGAGACTTGAGAAGGCTGCCCAGGTGAGTGAGTTTTGATTGCAGCTCTCACATCCCCAGCTACCCGAAGCCTACAGCACGTCGCAGGCACACTGTGGGCTCCGCAGCGAGGCTGCGCTGTCCTGCAGCTCAGTTCTGACAGGTGTGACTGTGCCAGTTTACTGAAGTGAACACTAAGTGGTACTTCTTCTTCCTTAACTAGGCCAGGGTTCTTCTACTCTTTGAGCTTGTTGTTAAATTAACAGCCCAGCTGTGACAAATTAATGAAAATGAAACAGCACAAGGCAAGGAGCAAAGTCTGGTGGCAGTGATAAAGGTTTCGAAGACAGGGGGGGTACAAAAACCCAACCCTATGTAATGTAATACTGCCTTGGGTGTTTTTGTTCCTTTTTTACATTCAGAGTGATAGCTGCTGAAATTCAAATGCCTTTTCAAACCAGGCTTTGGCTGAATGATCTAGGAGAAACTAAAGCTGCAGCTGAAAACTTCCTCCACAAGCTCGTTCCCCCTTCATTCACACTGTCCAAACACCATTGAAGTAAACCCTCTGAAGTATTTTGTCTCAACTGTTCTAGCACTTTCTCTCCTCCCAAGCTTCCTCCACAAGCTTGTTCCCCCTTCATTCACACTGTCCAAACACTGTTGAAGTAAACTCTCTGAAGTATTTTGTCTCAACTGTTCTAGCACTTTCTCTCCTCCCAGTGCACGAGGCTCCTTTTATAGACATCATCTCTGCTGCTGCTTTGTGTTTTTCTCTGTAGGGTCCTGTTTCAGCTGCGCTGTTTGGAGTGATCCAAGGAGTTCTCAGCAGCTCCTGCCTTTGCCTTTTTTTGGTTGGGAGGCTACCATGAGCATCAATTTAAAGGAACACATTTCAATTTGTGGAACCACACACCAGAATTTATCTATGGAATGGTTTTTTTCCTTTAAGCAGAAGCTGGGAGGAGGGGCAGAGACTCTGTGAAGATAGATGCAGAGACCTCAGCATCTTGGAATCTCTGTTTGGCCTCAGTTTCTATGTACATGGCGGGGTGGGGGGTGGGGAAAGCCAACCAAAAAAAAAACCCCACCCCACAACAAAATGGCTGGGAAATGGCTTGTGGGAAAGCAACCCAAAGTAAACATTTCAGAGGAGAGAAGTGGTACACAAGAGTTGTTTGTAACAATGAGGCACTATCTTTGAAAGATGAAGTAGGACCCAGCACTACCAAAATGTCATGGAAGGCACGCTCGTAAGCAACCCTCTTCCGCCAGCTGTCTGCACACAGTGTTACTGAACCCTCTCGGCGTGCTGCATCGCTTCTTCAGCACAGGTGTCCGCTTAACGCCCTCCTTCAGAGACTGACATGCTCTCCACTCTCATCTCTTTCAGGCTTCCAGTTTTTTTCTGCTTCTGCTTGGATTTTTTCAACATATGGACCTAAAATGGAAAGGTTTTAAAACAAGGTGAGTGAGTATTCAGATAGTGGTAGCCACCTAACAAGCAGCTCTAAACCAGCTAGCTACTGAGTACCAAACCAACTAGCTACTAAGTAAAATGCTGGAACTGCCACAGGAAGACATTGCTTGCTTAGCCTGGAGAAGAGGAGGCTCAGGGGAGACCTTATTGCTCTCCACAACTGCCTGAAGGGAGGTTGTAGCCAGGTGGGGGTTGGTCTCTTCTCCCAGGCAACCAGCACCAGAACAAGTGGACACAGGCTCAAGCTGCACCAGGAGAGGTTTAGGCTGGATGTTAGGAAGAAGTTCTTCATAGAAAGAGAGATTGGCCATTGGGATGTGCTGCCCAGGGAGGTGGTGGAGTCACCATCCCTGGAGGTGTTTAGGAGGAGACTGGATGGGGTGCTTGGTGCCATGGTTTAGTTGATGAGATGGTGTTGGGTGATAGGTTGGACTTGATGATCTCAAAGGTCTTTTCCAATGTGGTTAATTCTATTCTATTCTATTCTATTCTATTCTATTCTATTCTATTCTATTCTATTCTATTCTATTCTACCCTACCCTATCCTATCCTATTCCATCCCATTCCATTCCATCCCATCCCATTCCATTCCATTCCATTCCATTCCATTCCATTCCATTCCATTAAATGCACAACTATCTCCCTCTCTGGAGGTACTCAAAACCCACCTGGATGTGTTCCTGTGTGATCTGCTCTAGGTGATCCTGCTCTGGCAGGGGGGTTGGACTGGATGAGCTTTTGAGGTCCACTCCAGCCCCTGACATTCTGTGAAGCACCTATCCTTACAAAGCTATAGGATTAACTGCTTTATTAACTCCTTAACATATACATACATCTATTGTGTGTATCTTTGCTTGTCTGGCAAAGTCAGTGTTGGGAGGGGGGATATTTCAACGTACCATATCTATGTATATTGATATGTAAGGGTATGTATGTATGTGTGTGTGTGCAAATGGTTGTAGTAAGGCAGGGGTTGGTTTCTTCTCCCAAGTATCAAGAGCAAGAGAATGAGAAGAAACAGCCTCAAGTTGCACCAGAGGAGGTTTAGGTTGCACATGAGGAACAATTTCTTCCTTTGAAAGGGTTTGTCAAGCCCTGGAAGAGGCTGCCCAGGGCAGTGGTGGAGTCCCCATCACTGGAAAGGTTTTGAAGCTGTGTAGAGGTGGTGCTGAGGGAGATGGTTTAGTGGTGGACTTGGCAGTGCTGGGTTGATGGTTGGACTTGGTGATCTTAAAGGCCTTTTCCAGCCTAAGCAATTCTGTGCACACAAAGGTGCATACACATATATACAGAGAACAGTATTAGCCACTAACCTAGCAGAAAGACAGAACTATTTCTCACTGGGAGGACAAGTTAGGTTTGTTCTCTCCCTTTTTCTCCCTTTCTGCACAAGAACAAAGTTTAACATAATCCAGAACATTTAAAATGTGACCCTTTCACTCATTTCTCATCCTGGCATCCAGTTTGTACCTTTGACCCCTTGCCCTGTGTCAATTCTTAGGTAGCTGATGCTCTTTTCCTTCTAACATACTCTGAGGTATCAAAGAAGAACAGGCACTCATGACTCCAAGGTATCCTTTTCTCAGACTGTCTTCCTCTGTCATTCAGTTTTCTCCTTCGCTGCTCCCTGCAGACCTTCCCTTCTCCAGCACTAGGCTGAAGCCTGGGGACTGTTTTTCAAACACAAGCCTCATCTGATCCAGCAGAGAGGGCCCTCAAACCATCCTCTGTAGAAAATGAATCACAGAATCACAATCCCATTGAGGCTGGAAGACACCTTTGAGATCATCAGGTCCAACCGCTCATCCTCCTACTCCTGCTAAGCCAGTACCACTAAACCAGGTCCCTCAGCACCACATCCACACATCTTTTGAACACCTCCAGGGATGGTGACTCTATCACCACCCTGGCAGCCTGTTCCAAAGACTGAGAACCTTTTCTGTGGAGACAATTTTCCTACTGTCCAACCTAAGCCTGCCTTGGCAGAACATGAAGCTCTTTCCTCTTGTCCTCTCACTTGCTGCATTTGAGATGAGACCAAGCCCCATCTCGCTCCAATGTCTTTGGAGGAAGCTGTGGAGGGTGATGAGGTCTCCCCTCAGCCTCCTCTTCTGAAGACTAACCAACCCCAATTCCTTCAGCCCTTCCCCATAAGACCTGTGTTCAAGGCCCTTCATCAGCTTGGTTGCTCTTCTTCAGACACACCCCAGCACCTCAATGTCCTTCTTGTAGTGAGGAGCCCAAAACTGAGCCCACTATGGAAGGTGTGCCCTCACCAGTGCCCAGCAGAGGGGCACAATCACATCCCTAGACCTCCTGTGTATTTATCCAACAGCTGCCACACAGTGCTGACCAGCTCCTTTGAAGTCAAGCACGAGCAGACAGCAGGCAAGCAAGGTAATACAGTGACATCCGCTGGAGAAACCCAGTCAACCTGCCAAGAGAAACCTGCACCCAGTACCTTTGGTCCTGCAGCAGAAATGATGATCTGGCCAGGGGCCTGAATCCAGGGCTCTCCATCAACTTGAACTGGAATGGCCTTCAGGAGTGTCACTCGGAAGTAGGAGCCTTGGGCTATGCGGATTCCTGACCGAAAGCCACCTTGGACTTGACCCTGTTAGGGAGTAAAAGGCAGGACATCCATCACCCCAACAAACAAGAAGCAGAAGCTGCACCTCAGCTGGGGGGACAGAATTTTATTCCAACTGCTTAGGCAACATCTGCAGAGGATGTCTTCACTGACACAGCATTAATTACTTCACTTAGTGCATGAAGAGGAACCCAGGATATTCCTGCAGGCTGCCAGAGGCAAAATAACTTAGAGAGCAAAGTTGCTGGCCAAGGAGCATGCACTCACAAAGGCCTTGTTTGCTTCCATGCCCACCCTCCATAACACAGTGAACACACTTTCAGAACACCTCACTACACCCACACAGACTTCAGCAGGTGTGAAACCCTGAAGTCTGAAAGTCATGATCAAACAGGGAGAGCTTTGCCAGACTCAGCCTCGTGTATGCATGGATGTAGGCTCAACTAGATGTACCTACACTCAGCTGCCACTGATGGCTGAGTGTTGACTGCCAGCACTGATGCCCAAGGGAACTGTGCTGCTTCTCCTGGAGAATGTGCACAGGCTAAAAACCTCAGCAGAAGACGACAAAACCAGAGCAGGGGTTTGCCAACACTTATATTCCAAAGCAAGGGATACACTTCTTGTTGCTCCTAACTTCACAGATGTTGTTAGGATCTCTCTCAAACCACATCTTTCTGATGGAATGTTTTATCTTTGTCTTCCTCAAAACACCTAGATCATGAAACTGTGAAGTTGGCCAACAGCACAGATGGAGCTGCACATACAATTTCAAGCAGCCACCTCTCCATTTCTGGTGGTTGTATGGATAAGTTGTCTCTGGTTACCTGCCCACAGACACTTTTTCACTAGCAGACAGTAAAAGAAACATGAGGAAAAGACAAAAATAACCTGCTGTCCCCCCACAGGACTGTGCTGCTAACAGCAGGCCACTGCAAAAACACTGAACAGGTGGGAGAATTGCACAAATTGAGTCATAACATGCTTTGCAGAACTGTCAGACCATCTGCTTCCAGAGCAGCCAGCATCAGATTCCCAGAGGCAGGTGCTGGAAGGCCAGTGTCAGGTAGCTACAAAGCCAGCCCTCTAGAAGGAATCTCTGCCCTGGTTGTGATGAGGTGTAACCAGGCTGTTCACAGGTACACTTAAGTGAGGAGTGGGTGTTTTTGGAGTGTTAAACTAACATCCTGCTTTCATCCCATGCATGGTTTTGACACCACTCCTGTGAAAGCCAGTGCATTCCATAACACAAACACACACACACACACACACATCTGTCTGGTGTTGGTTCAAGGCCTACTTAAGTCATGAAGCATCCACTTGTTGTAACAGGTTCTTCACATTCCTATGATGACTTCCTATCCAGCCACAGTTTTCTTCAGTTTCCACAGTCTGGCACCCAAAGAGGCAATGGGAGGGCACTGCAGTCCATCAGGAGGCAAACCAGCTGCAGCTAAGCTCCTGACACCTGATGGCTTTGTTCAGACAGCCACGGGTTGTGTTTACGGTCTGCAACTATCTCTACGCGACACAAGCACCTGAACAGCCAACACCAAAACCTTCACGTTGGATGCACGCCTCTTAGGACCACACCACCTGCAATGTGCTGTTTCTTAACAGCACAAACCAGTCTGGGACAGGTATGTTTCCTCTGCTCTCACTGGGATGGCCACTCACCATGTGAACCACGCCAGTCACACCAACCACCTCCAGCAGGCCGTCATCGATGCGCGGTTTCTCAAAGCGGTTATCGCTCTCGGACCCCCAGAGGTCAGCTCCAGAGCCCCAGCTGCAGAGAGAACACACCACAGTGACCACCACCTGCCACACAGCACCCCTCCAGTACCCTGCTAGGGGTGGCTGGCTCAGCAGACATCAAAAGCTAGGCAGTCTGCTGTCCACCAGCCGGATGAGACGACGCAGCTCCCCTGCACTGTCAGAGCAGGAAGTGCTCTTCTAAGACGTGGCAGACTTCTGGCCAAATATTTTAGGAGTGAAAGAAGGAGGAAAGAAAGTAGTTTCCATTTGAAAGGAAAAAGAGTAGGTGAGAAGAAAGTAACTCCCAAGAGCTTTAGTTGGCTGGGAAATACAGGCCACAGCTACACTGATCTTAACTTCCAAGGCATGAAAACTTAACACAGGTCTTACTGGTCCTGACAATACAGAGAGAAGCTACTGAAGAGAAACTGAAGCTAAACCAAGTGTCAAGCTTTCAGTCTTCAACCAGCTACTGAGGAGAAACTGAAGCTAAACCAAGTGTCAAGCTTTCAGTCTTCAACCAGCTACTGAGGAGAAACTGAAGCTAAACCAAGTGTCAAGCTTTCAGTCTTCAACCAGCTACTGAGGAGAAACTGAAGCTAAACCAAGTGTCAAGCTTTCAGTCTTCAACCAGCTACTGAAGAGAAACTGAAGCTAAACCAAGTGTCAAGCTTTCAGTCTTCAACCAGCTACTGAAGAGAAACTGAAGCTAAACCAAGTGTCAAGCTTTCAGTCTTCAACCAGCTACTGAGGAGAAACTGAAGCTAAACCAAGTGTCAAGCTTTCAGTCTTCAACCAGCTACTGAAGAGAAAACTGAAGCTAAACCAAGTGTCAAGCTTTCAGTCTTCAACCAGCTACTGAAGAGAAACTGAAGCTAACCAAGTGTCAAGCTTTCAGTCTTCAACCAGCTACTGAGGAAAACTGAAGCTAAACCAAGTGTCAAGCTTTCAGTCTTCAACCAGCTACTGAGGAGAAACTGAAGCTAAACCAAGTGTCAAGCTTTCAGTCTTCAACCAGCTACTGAGGAGAAACTGAAGCTAAACCAAGTGTCAAGCTTTCAGTCTTCAACCAGCTACTGAGGAGAAACTGAAGCTAAACAAGTGTCAAGCTTTTTATTCTTCAACCACTACTGAGGAGAAACTGAAGCTAACCAAGTGTCAAGCTTTCAGTCTTCAACCAGCTACTGAGGAGAAACTGAAGCCAAACCAAGTGTCAAGCTTTCAGTCTTCAACCAGCTACTGAGGAGAAACTGAAGCTAAACCAAGTGTCAAGCTTTCAGTCTTCAACCAGCTACTGAGGAGAAACTGAAGCTAAACCAAGTGTCAAGCTTCAGTCTTCAACCAGCTACTGAGGAGAAACTGAAGCTAAACCAAGTGTCAAGCTTTCAGTCTTCAACCAGCTACTGAGGAGAAACTGAAGCTAAACCAAGTGTCAAGCTTTTATTCTTCAACCAGCTACTGAGGAGAAACTGAAGCTAAACCAAGTGTCAAGCTTTCAGTCTTCAACCAGCTACTGAGGAGAAACTGAAGCTAAACCAAGTGTCAAGCTTTTATTCTTCAACCAGGCCAAAGTCATTGCAAGTATTCCAGCACTTCAGTCCTCTGAAATGCTTCTGACACTTCAACACTGTGGTGCTTTTTGAGCAGCATTGAGCCTCCTTACCTAAATCCCCTGCTTCTCATTCTAGTGCTCTGACTGCTCAGTGCTCATCGTGATTTTCGCCACAGCCCTCGTGTGCCACATCTCCTTGGGTGTACAGGTAAGGACATATATTTGAATGTAATTCTAGGACATTTTCAGGCTCAAATGGAAAGAGAGAGACTTAGCTTAATAGTGTGCCTGAAAAAAACCCAGTCTGGCAGCAATAATTACGTGCTGGTTTTGCCTAAACAGAAAGCCTGCCTCTACCAGCAGCACGCCTCAGTAAGCCAGGTTCCAGCAGGTTTCCCTCTTTCCTCCACAGCAGTAACTCCAGCTCCCTGTAGGTGTCAGGGCAGCCTCCAGAACCCGGCAAAAGGTACCTTAACTAAGAGTTTTCCACAGCTCCCTGGGTGGTAGCATCACCAGCTCCACATCTACTGACCAGCTAGCTGCAGGACCTGGACCGTGTTTGAGAGGTCAATCGTGGCTGGCCTTGACTGCAGGAACCCAGCACGTGTGTGTAAAGCAATACTCCCTGATCCTTCTGCAAGTCATGGTGAAAGCCAGCAGACTGTTCAAGCAGTCTGAGGGAAGTGGAAAATGGTAGTGGATAGAAGTCACAGGTGTCAAGTCATGACTCAAAAGTCACATTTTATTAGAAAACTGCTTCCAAAGAAGTCAGAAGAACTCTGCTGAGGAAATCACTTCACACTTCTGTCAGCAC
>CM026897.1:92154974-92195172 GCA_015227895.2 Colaptes auratus
CACCACCTCCCTGGGCAGCCTGTGCCAATCCCTGACCACTCTTGCAGCAAAGAACATTTCCCTAATGTCTAAGCTAAACCTCTCCCCTGTTGCAGTTTCAGGCCATTTCCTCTCATCCTATTGCTTATTACCTGGGAGAAGAGACCAACCCACACCTCCCTCCAAACTTCTTTCAGGGAGTTGTAGAGAGCAATGAGGTCTCCCCTCAGTCTTCTTTTCTCCAGCCTAAACAATCTCAGTTCCCTCAGCTGCTCCTCAGCAGATCTGTTCTTCAGACCCTTCACCAGCTTCATTGCCCTCCTCTGGACACGCTTCAGGAGCTCAGTGTTCTACTGTCTGGGGCTTCCCAGTACTTCAGAGATTTTCTCCCATTCAGCTTTCCTACAAGGGCTAATCCTCTGCTGGTTTCACCAAGGCTTCCACAAACATAAAGAAATGCTGTTCCTTCTCCTGCAGGAGAAAAACCCTCTGCCATCCAGTGTGGCTTGCAGGCATCAACAGAAAACACACCGGGAAGAGGAACAGGCAGCTGGTAAGAGGGCTGGTGGAGAAGGCACGTGCTTGTACTCTTGCCCCTTCCTTACTTGTCCTTTGCATGCTACCAGAGACATCAATTCTGAAAATAAGTATCTTTTCACAAAAAAGACCCAAACCCCAACAAACTAGCCCCAAAAGGGCTCTTACAGACCATAGAATAGTTTGAGCTGGACGGGACATGAAAGATCATCCAGTTCCAACTCCCTTCCATTAGACCAGGTTGCTCAAGCCCTTGTCCTTAAATGCTTTTGGCTGACATGGAGCCAGAGGAGCCTCAGAAAGTTGTTCTGCTGGAAGGGTTTCACTGCTGGCAAAACAAACAGGTTGGCAAGGCAGAGGCTGCAGAGATGTCCACGCAGCTTTCTCCAGAGGAGCCAACTTCACAGTGTACTGTGAGCCACCACTAGGTTAAAACACTTCTTGCCTCCATGTTCAGGCTTCATTGTACAAGGGGAAGTAATTGCTCAGCGTGCCCACCACCCATCAAGGGTAACAGATTCAAGCAGATGGGGAAGGGTGTTTGCAGCCAGCAAAGGAAGTCTATGGAAAACAATGCATGCCACTGTCACAAAGAGGAAGGACTTCTTGAGTTGTAAGGTCAACAGTTCAAGGGCCCCCATTATCCCAAGGAGAGAAGTGGATTTCCTCCACTGGCACTAATAAAAGCAGTAAGCAGAGCTCTGGCTTCTCCAGAAGCAAAGCCCTCCTTGTTAATCCATCAGTTCCTGCACCATCATCTGCCACAGCCCGTTATCAACAGGCCTCTGAAAACGCCGCAATCGACGAAAGGCAGAGCAGCTCTGAAAGGAAACACCACATCCCTTGGGTAACAGGGCAAATTGCTCCCTTCCTGTACTCCTTGCTCCAACTTCTCATCGTCTTCTGAAGACAACCAGGGGGCTGCATGCAGCACCTCCCCTATGGGGACAGGCTGAGAGAGCTGGGGCTGTTCAGCCTGGAGAACAGAAGGCTCCGGGAAGGCCTTAGAGCAGCCTTCCAGTACCTGAAGGGAGCAACAGGAGAGCTGGAGAAGGACTTCTTACAGGGGATTGTGACAGGTTGAGGGGCAATGGTTTAAAGATGGAAGAGGGGAGATTTGGAAGGGAGATTAGGACTAAATTGTTTCCAGTGAGGGTGGGGAGACACTGGAACAGGTTGGCCAGGGAGGTTGTGGGTGACACCTCTGTGGAGATGTTCAAGGCCAGGCTGGATGAGGCCTTGAGCAACCTGGACTGGTGGAAGGTGCCCCTGCCCATGGCAGGAGGGATGGAACTGGATGATCTTTAAAGTCCCTTCCAACCCCAAACCATCCCCTGATTCACCTCTGCCCTGCCTTCCCACCTGCCCCCTTCCCATTGCTTCCTCTTCAAAGCTTTTAGACCACCTAGACTTCACCTCCAGTCATTTCAACCTCCTGAACAGTATGGGCTATTGGGAAACTCTGGGCTGGGTCCAACACCCAGAAATTTGTGGGGCTTAAAAAAACAAAAGGGGTGTGTGTGGGGGGAAGTATATTCAGTTCTCCATCTTAAAGTAAAGAAAAACCTTTCCAAAACAGGAGGAGACAAGAAGAAATCCTCTGACATTCAAGTCAAATACCTCACTTGAACGCGGAGAGAACATTTGATTATCTTCTCGTCTTCAGGAAATCAGCTTCTAAAAATACTGGGGTTTGGACATTTGGAAGTGACATGCTGAACACATGTTTTGCATTAGTGACTTCTGCAGGCAAGTTTCTAAGGCACTGGGGGTTTTGAAAACCCCAGCAACTGAAATAAATCCACCAGGAGCTTTGGGGAATCGCAGCGAGTGCGGAGACGTGGTAAGCTCAGAGGCGTTGGGCTGCACAGCTGTGTTTTTGGGGAAGTCATCTGAGATCCTACCCAAGTGAATATATCTATCTACCTATATTGTTGCAAAGATGTATTTACACTTGCTGCAAAACTGCCCTCTACATTTCCTAACTGTACACAAAAAAAACCCAACCCACCCCACAAACCCCCACGCCCCCCAGCGTGAAACGTTTACCCCGAACGCCGCGAGGCCTCGCAAGCAGCTGCAGGGGAATGTCTGGAGGTAACAACAGGTCTGTGTGTGAACTTTGCAGTCATCACAGTAGGGTTTGGGTTGGGAGGGACCTCCAAAGGTCATCCAGTTCAGCCCCCTCTGCACTTAGCAGGGACATCCTCAACTAGATCAGGTTGCACGGAGTCCTGTCGAGCCTCACCTTGAATATCTACATATATATATATATATCCAGTGCCCCTGTGCTCAGCACTGGTTAGGGCACACCTTGAGTCCTGTGTCCAGTTCTGGGCCCCTCAATCTAAGAAGGGCATTGAGACTCTTGAATATGTCCAGAGAAGGGCAACGAGGCAGGGGAGAGGCCTTGAGCACAGCCCTGTGAGGAGAGGCTGAGGGAGCTGGGGTTGCTTAGCCTGGAGAAGAGGAGGCTCAGGGGAGACCTCATTGCTCTCTACAACTACCTGAAGGGAGGTTGTAGCCAGGTGGGGGTTGGTCTCTTCTCTCAAGCAACCAGCACCAGAACAAAAGGACACAGTCTCAAGCTGCACCAGGGGAAGTTTAGGCTAGAGGTGAGGAGAAAGTTCTTCCCAGAGAGAGTTGTTAGCAGTTGGAATGTGCTGCCCAGGGAGGTGGTGGAGTCACCGTCCCTGAGGTGTTCAAGAGGGGATTGGCTGTGGCACTTGGTGCCTTGGTTTAGTCATGAGGTGTTGGGTGACAGGTTGGACTTGATGATCTTTGAGGTCTCTTCCAACCTTATTGATTCCATGAGTCTATGATCTCCAGGGATGGGGCCCCAGCCACCTCCCTGGGCAACCTGTTCCACTGCGTCCACCACCCTCATGGTAAAGAACTTGGTCTTACCACCCAAATCCATCTTTGTTCAAGTATCTTCTAATATGAACCCCCAACTACACTAAACTGAGGACTATATAGAAGAAACAGGAGTATTGTAGGAAATGGAAGTACTGCAGGAAACAGAAGTATTGTAGAAAATAGTCTTAGCTGGGAGAAGACTGAGAGGGGGTTTAAATAAATGTAAGTACCTAAGGGCTGGGTGTCAAGAGGGAGGGGACAGGCTCTGCTTGCTTGCACACTGTGACAGGACCAGGGCAATGGATATAAACCCCAGCACAGGAGGTTCCACCTCAACATGAGGAGGAACTTCTTCACTGTGAGGGTCACAGAGCACTGGAGCAGGCTGCCCAGGGAGGTTGTGGAGTCTCCTTCTCTGGAGCCTTTCAAGCCCCATCTGGATGAATTCCTGTGCCACCTGTGCTGGATTCTATGGTCCTGCTCTGGCAGGAGGGGTTGGACTTGATGATCTTTGGAGGTCCCCTTCCAACCCCTAACATCCTGTGAGCCTGTGTGATCCTGTGAAAATGTTTAGCCCCACAATTAACTTGCTTCCCATCATCACTCTTCATCAAACCTGAAGGAGTAGGAACCACTGCAAAATCCCCAGATACAGGCCATTTTCTACTAAAACAATGATTTTTTTTCAGTGGGGGTTGAAGACTCCTGGACAGCTTGTGCACCACAGCAGGGCTGCTGCCTTACCATGCCAGATGGCCACAGGGGTAGCACTCTCACGCTGCAGAGTTTCTTTTAATCCCTTAATAAAGTCCCAGTGGGGACCTAGAAGTGAGTTTGTTCCTGGGCAGAAGGGCATGTGTGACTCACAGCCTGAGGACTCCCTTCCCCCTTTAGCCCTGGCTTCAGTGCTCTGCTGGAGGAGTGAAATCTTGCAGAGGGGCTTTTGTGTTGGCTGGCGTTCAGGAGGGAATTTACTGCTGGTCTCTTAGAGACAGCTGAAGGAGGCTGCGTGATTTAGACACTCTTGACAGTCACTGTGTGCATTGCTTGGTGGGTCAGGATTAGCACAACACAGCTTTGGGCTGGGGCAAGAGATTTATTGTCCATGCTAATCCCCTTTCTGTTGAGTGTGCCCTGTAATCACATCTCACCCCATGAAGCAGAACAAGGCACTCTGTGCCACAGGCCTGCCCGCAGGGCTGGAGGTTGTCTCCAGGAGCTGCAGATATCTTTAAGGGACCAAACACAATCCTGCACTTGCAGGTGGGCTGTCTGCAGCCTCTTAGAATCATAGAATCATAGAATGAATAAGGTTGGAAAAGACCTCAGAGGTCATCAAGTCCAACCTGCCACCCAGCACCTCCTGACTAACTAAACCATGGCTCCAAGTGCCACATCCAAGCCTTTTTGGAACACCTCCAGGGATGGGGACTCCACCACCTCCCTGGGCAGCACATTCCAATCCCTGACCGCTCTTGCCCTCAAAAATGCTTTCCTAATGTCCAGTCTGAAACCTCCCCAGTGGCAGCTTGAGGCCATTCCCTCTTGTTCTGTCACTAATTTCCTAGGAGAAGAGACCAGCACCAACCTCTCCACAACCTCTTTGGGTAGCTGTAGAGAGCCAGGAGGTCTCCCCTCACCCTCCTGTTTCACACTAACCATCCCCAGCTCCTTCAGCCACTCTTCATCAGATTTATTCTCCAGGCCCTTCCCAGCTTCCTTGCCCTCCTCTGCTCTGGCTCCAGCACCTCCACATCTCTCTTGGATTGAGGTGCCCCAAACTGGACACAGCACTTGAGGTGTGGCCTCCCCAGAGCTGAGTCCCAGGGGGACAATCCCCTCCCTGCTCTTGCTGGACACAGCTGTTCTAATCCAGGCCGGGATACCACTGGCTTCCTTGGCCAATGACCTAGGCATTGCTCAGGCATGCTCATTGAAGTGCACTGATGGCTCTCATGCTGCCAGTGCAGAAAACCCCATGTAAGACCAATGTTACCATGTCAGCCTTCATTTCAAATAAGAGATTTTCAGAACAAGACTTTTCTGCACAGCTACTCTTCCACGGAAGCAAGTTATTCAGCCTCACTGCACCTGACCATGGAGATACTCAGACCATACCCTCCCACAGGCAAGGACTCAGCAATGCCCCCAGCACAGGCTTTCTTCCCCCTGGCCAGAAAGGAGTGGCTGCATGGGATGAGGAATCACAGGCAAGGTGTCTCAGCACCACTGGAGCAGCAGCACAGCAGGAGCTCAAGAAATTTCTTTACTTTTTAATAGAACCATACAATTGTTTTGGTTGGAAAAGACTTCTTAGATTGCCCAGTCCAACCATCAATCTGAGATCACCACGTCCACTAAACCATGTCCCAGAGTGCCACGTCCACACCTCCAGGGATGGGGACTCCACCACCTCCCTGGGCAGCCTGTTCCAATCCCTGACTACTCTTGCAGCACAGAAATTGTTCCTCATCTCCAACCTAAACCTCTCCTGGCACAATTTCAGGCCATTTCCTCTCATCCACTCACCTGATACCAGGGAGAAGAGACCAAGCCCCACCTCACTCCAACCACCATTCAGGGAGTTGTAGAGAGCAATGAGGTCTTCTCTCAGCCTCCTCCAGACCAAACAATCTCAGCTCCCTCAGCCTCTTGTCACACAAGGCTCCTCTGGAGCCTTCAGAAACTTTGTTGCCCATCTCTGGGGCTGCTCCAGCCCCTCAATGTCCTTCCTGTAGTGAGGGGCCCAAAAGTGAACCCAGTATCCAAGGTGTGGTCTCCACAGTACTGAGCACAGCTGCACAGTCACTGCTGTGCTCCTGCTGGCCACACCACTGCTGATCCAGGCCAGGCTGCTGGTTGGCTTTCTTGGCCTCCTGGGCACCCCCTGGCTCACCTTCAGCTGCTGTCAACCAGCACCCCCAGGTCCTTTTCTGCTGGGCAATTTCCAGCCACTCTGCCCCAAGCCTGGAGCACTGCATGAGTTTGTTGTGACCCAAGGGCAGGACCCAGCACCTGACTTTGTTAAACTTCATCCCACTGGCCTCAGCCCATTGATCCAGCCTGTCCAGATCCCTGTCCAGAGTCTTCCTACCCTCAAGCAGATCAACAGTCCCATCCAGCTGATAGTCATCTGCAAACTTACCTCATCCAGATCATTCATAAAGATGTTAATGAGAAGCCCTATGAGGAGAGGCTGAGGGAGCTGGGGTTGCTTAGCCTGGAGAAGAGGAAGCTCAGGGGAGACCTTCTTGCTCTCTACAACTACCTGAAGGGAGGTTGTAGCCAGGTGGGGGTTGGTCTCTTCTCCCAGGCAACCAGCACCAGAACAAGAGGACACAGTCTCAAGCTGTGCCAGGGGAAGTTTAGGCTGGAGGTGAGGAGAAAGTTCTTCACTGAGAGAGTCCTTCCCCATTGGAATGTGCTGCCCAGGGAGGTGGTGGAGTCACCATCCCTGGAGGTGTTCAAGAGGGGACAGGACGTGGCACTTGGTGCCATGGTTTAGTCATGAGATCTGTGGTGACAGGTTGGACTTGCTGATCTTTGAGGTCTCTCCCAACCTTGGTGTTTCTGTGATTTGGTGATTCTGTGGTCCTGGGGAACAGCAGAGGTGACCAGCCACCCTCTGGATTTAACTCCATTCACCACCACTCTTGAGCTCAACCTTCCAGGCAGTTCTTAACCCAATGAAGCATCCACCAGTCCTGGAGAACTGCAAAGGTGGAAGAAGATGTTTTGGCTAAGATGGCCAGTAAACTGCCATGCTCTTAAGTTGGAAACAATTGTGTGAGGAATTAGTGGAATGGAACTCCCACATCTTTTTTCTGATGCTCTTAAGAGGCATTAACACAGCAGGTCAGGGGCACTCCACTGCTAAGTGGCATTTGTGAAAAAGCCACAAAAAATTTGTTCACCTTCACAACTTTCTGCTGGTCTTATCTGCCAGCACTGCAAAAGGAGTTCTGGTAACTCAGCTTCCACTTCAAAGTATCTTTCACCTTGACAGGCCACCAAAGAGTGATACAAACTGACCTGGCAGGTCCTCATATGGGATAGCTAAGTTGCACCAGGGCACGTTTAGGTTGGACCTTAGAAGAAACTTCTTCACTGAAAGGGTTCTCAAACACTGGGACAGCTCCCCAAGGAGGTGGTTGAATCACCAACCCTGGAGGTGTTTAAAAGAGGCAGAGATGTGGTGCTGAAGGACATGGTTCTGAACCAGACTTGGTGGAGTTAGAGAATGGTTGGACTCAGTGATCTTGAATGTCTTTTCCAACCCAGACACTTCCTGATCTGAGTGAAAACAGTGTTCCAGGAGCCCCTGGGGTTTTTCACTCTCCAACAAAGAGAGTATTCCCATTTACTTGAACACTGTTAAGTGAAAAAGTGTTGACTTCTCAAAAGGTGCAGGCTAATAAAACATCAGAAGGGACCAGCACAGCTGGTGACACCAACTGCTCCACTGCCTAATGAGTACTTAAAGCAAACTGACTCTGCATTAAATCTTTCAGTCATGATAACAAGAGGATGAGTTGCTTCTGGCAGACCTGTCCATGAGAGATTAGAATTGGGCCTCCTCCTCAGAAGCTGTATCTGACACAGAGTGAGTCTCAGCTTCAGAAAAGAAAGTACCAGCAGCCTCATAACCACCAACTTACTTCTGTGCTTTCATTGACTTTTAAGAAGGGTTGGTTTTTGCTTCATTGTTGTTCAGGGGTTTTTTTTTGTTGGCTTGGCCTGGTTGTTTGGTTTGGTTTTGGTTGATTGGTTTTGGTTTGTGTTGGTTGGTTTTGGTGCATTTGGTATGGCTTGGTTGGTTTTGATTTGGCTTCACTGGTTGGATTTGGTTTGCTTGGATTGGCTTGGTTGGATGGTTTTGGTTTGGCCTGGTTGGTTGGTTTTGGATTGGCCAGGTTGGTTGGTTATGGTTTGTTTGGTATGGCTTGGTTGGTTTTGGTTTGGCTTCACTGGTTGGATTTGGTTTGCTTGGATTGGCTTGGTTGGATGGTTTTGGTTTGGCCTGGTTTGTTGGTTTTGGATTGGCCTGGTTGGTTGGTTTTGGATTGGCCAGGTTGGTTGGATTTGGTTTGTTTGGATTGGCTTGGTTGGATGGTTTTGGTTTGGCCTGGTTGGTTGGTTTTGGTTTGTTTGGTATGGCTTGGTTTGTTTCGTTTGGCTTCACTGGTTGGGTTTGGTTTGCTTGGCTTGGCTTGGTTGGATGGTTTTAGTTTGGCCTGGTTGGTTGGTTTTGGATTGGCCTGGTTGTTTGGTTTGTTTGGTATGGCTTGGTTTGTTTCGTTTGGCTTCACTGGTTGGGTTTGGTTTGCTTGGATTGGCTTGGTTGGATGGTTTTGGTTTGGCCTGGTTGGTTGGTTTTGGTTTGGCCTGGTTGATTGGTTTTAGTTTGGCCTGGTTGGTTGGTTTTGGATTGGCCTGGTTGGTTGGTTTTGGTGTGTTTGGTATGGCTTGGTTTGTTTCGTTTGGCTTCACTGGTTGGGTTTGGTTTGCTTGGATTGGCTTGGTTGGATGGTTTTGGTTTGGCCTGGTTGGTTGGTTTTGGATTGGCCTGGTTGGTTGGTTTTGGTTTGTTTGGCTTGGCTTGGTTTGTTGACTTTGGTTTGTCTGGTTTGCCTCTGTTGGGTTGGCTTCACTGGTTGGGTTTGGTTTGGCTTGCTTGGTTGGTTTTGGTTTGTCTGGTTTGCCTTGGTTTGTTGGGTTTGGCTTGCTTGGTTGGGTTTGGTTTGTTTGGTTAGGCCTGGCTGGCTTTGGTTTTCCTGGTTTTTTGTTTGTTTGTTTAATTTTAGCTATAATTTGGCCTCTGTTTTATCACTTCTGAGACCACACATTAGCCCCAGAGGGCTGGAGCAGCTCTCCTATGAAGTCAACCTGAGAGAGCTGGGATTGTTCACCCTGGAGAAGAGAATCATGGACCCAGGGAGACCTTCTAGCAGCATTCCAGGATTTGAAGGGGGCCTACAAGAAAGCTGGGGAGAGACTGATTAAAAAGACATGGACAGGACAAGGAGTAGTGGCTTAAAACTGGAAACAGCTAAAGTTAAATTAGGCATTAGGAAGAATTTCTTGACCATGAGGGCAGTGAAACACTGGACCAAGTTGCCCTGAAAAGCTGTGGAGGCTCCAGCCCTGAAGGTGTTCAAGACTAGGTTGCATGGGGCCTTGAACAGCCTGGCCTAGTAGAAGGTGCCCCTGCCCATGGCAGTGAGGTTTGGAACTAGATGATCCTTAAGGTCTCTCTTCCAGCCCAAACCATTCTGTGATTTCTTTGTCTTTCACCCAAAAGAGGAACATCAAACACAGCACAAATTCAGCATTGTGCTCAGGCTCTGTACAAGCATTTCCTGGTGCTGTATTTGACTGGTCATGGACACATGGCATGAACAAAGGCTAACAGTATCACAGGACAAAAGGATCATCTAGGTGGAAAAGTACCTCAGGAGGTCATCTAGTCCAACCTTTCCCCAAAGCAGGGTCAACAATCACTCACTAGTTTGTCCTGGGTAATTAGTGAATGGCATAAGCCAGGTGGCTGGAGCACACATGAACAACACTCAGAGTACTAGCTCCTGACTCATTTCAGCCAGATGACCAAACACCAACAGTACCTGCTGGATTGGAAAGAAAAAGTATGTGCAGGTGGCCATCCCACCCCAACCCCTTCTTACAAATTAAGAATGTTTAGCAGCACAGTGTGCCCAGGTGGCCAAGAAGACCAACAGCATCTTGGTCTGGATCAGGAATAGTGTGATCAGCAGGACCAGGAAAGTGGTTGTGCACCTGCACATGGAACTGGTGAGGCTGCACCTTGAATACTGGGTTGAGTTTTAGGTCCCTCACTCCAAGAAGGACATTGAGGGGCTGGAGTGTGTCCAGAGAAGGGTGGTGAAGCTGGGGGAGGGTCTGGAGAACAGGGCTGATAAGGAATGCCTAAGGGAACTGGAGTTGTTCAGCCTGGAGAAAAGGAGGCTGAGGGGAGAACTTCTGGCTCTCTACAGCTGCCTGAAAGGAGGTATGGAGGCAGGTGGGGATTGGTCTCTTCTCCCTAGTAATAAGTCATAGGATAAGAGGAAATGGCCTCAAGTTGCACCAGGGGAGGTTTAGGTTGGACTTTAGAAGAAACTTCATCACTGAAAGGGTTCTCAAACACTGGAGCAGGCTGCCCAGGGAGGTGGTTGAATCTCCTTGCCTGGAGATGCTTAGAAGACACATAGATGTGGTGCACTGGGACATGGTTTAGCACCAGAACTGGACAAGTTAGGTAGTGGTTGGACTACATCTTAAAGCTCTTGTCCAACCAAAACAATTCTATGATTCTCTATTAGAAATTCACCCCTAGCCATCTCCTGAACTGTGGTATCTTGTGTTAGATAACAGGTGGCACTGTCCATATTTTCCTGGCATCCAGAAGTTCACTTCAAACACATCTATTGTCAGAAAATCCAGACACATGTCATCAGAGGGGAGCATGTTCAGCTTCACACACCATGCACAAAATCCAGGCTCATAAGGCATTTGCTTCATTTGCTCCTGAGTTAGTCTGGCTAAAGTGAATGCTGGGGGGAAACTTCAACCCACCACATCCTTTGAAAACAAGCATGCAACAGCAGCTCCATCTTCATGCTGCCTTCTCTGCCTGGCAACAAAACCTCTGGACCTAGTTTGGATGAGGGGGGACCTTGGTTTCTAAGGATCTCACAGGACGTGATGCCTATGCATGCAGAAGAACAAGGCCATCACTTGTTTTGGAGAGGAGATAGTTTCTAATCTTGCCAGTTTCACTTAATCACTGCCTCTACTGTCTGCTCCAGATTAAGAATAGCTTTGCCTTCAGACAACTTTGACAAGCACAGGACGCTCTAAATGGCACAAGCAGGAAGGCAGCCATGAAATATGGCAGCTGAAAACTTGAGACTTTCCCATCTAAAGTTGTTTCACAATTCCCACTACTTATGTATACACACACAGAGAGTTCTAAGGAGTCCAAGTAAGTCACTCACTTCACTGGCCACAGTAACTGCAAGATATGTGACAGCTCAGCAGGAAGCAACCAAAGCTGCACACTCTTTTGGACAGAACCTATCCCCATCCTGGTTCCAAATCCCTTTTCTCGGTGAGCCACTTCTCTCTTTCCATGCTGTATCTGCTCTGTTAACCTGAAATCCATTACTAAGCCCAACTGGTTCCTAGAAAAGTGGTTTGTAACCACAAAAGAAATAACAATCATAAATCAACCAGTGAATTTGTGAGAGGACTCTTGCACTGAAGCTTTGCCTGCGTCCTCTGAAATCCACAATGCAGCATTTCAGGTCCCTGTGCTGCAGGACAAGGGGAAATAGAGATACTGTGAATGAGATCAGCAGGAATACTTTACCTTGTGCTTACCAAGGAAACACATTTAGACCCTAAAATGAAGCTGCTGCAAACCTTTTGACATGCCACCTAAAACTAAAACCAAAACCCCACCGAACTTTTTGATCACTGAAAGAAATAAAAAGGGAAAGAATAATTTTGCCTTTCTCCCCTTCACAGCTGTGCAGTCTTGCAGTTGTATTGCAAATCCTGACAACTCAACAGGACAGTTGACTTCACTCCCAGGAGCAGATCATACACATGAAGTACAGGCTATCAAGTACTTTTGTTTCTCACCACACTCCTGACAGGAACTCACTGTGTGGCTCCTTCGAACCACAGAATCACACAACGTTAGGGGTTGGAAGGGGCCTCCAGAGAGCATCCAGGCCAACCCCCCTGCCAGAGCAAGATCACCTAGGACAGGTCACACAGGAACACATCCAGGGGGGTTTTGAAAGTCTCCAGAGAAGACTCCACAACCTCTCTGGGCAGTCTGTTCCAGTCTGTTCAGCACCCTCACACCAAAGATGTGTCTCCCTGCGTTGAGGTTGAACCTTTTGTGTTTCAGCTTGTACCCATTGTTCCTTGTCCTATCACTGGGCACCACCAAACAGAGTCTGGCACCTTCATCCTGTTACCCACCCCTCAGGTATTTATAGACAATGATAAGATTCCCTCTCAGCCTTCTCTTCTCTAGACTAAACAGCCCCAGACCTCTCAGCTTTTCTTCACAGCAGAGATATTCCAAGTCTCCCACTCGTCCTTGTAGCTCTCAACTGGACCCTCTCCAGCAGACTGGGGAGTCCAAACCTGGACACAGTGTTCACAGTACCCCAGTATCACCAAGGTTGGAAGAGACCTCGAAGATCATTGAGTCCAACCTGTCACCACAGACCCCATGACTAGACCATGGCACCAAGTGCCACATCCAATCCCCTCTTGAACACCTCCAGGGACGGTGACTCCACCACCTCCCTGGGCAGCACATCCCAATGGCAAATTACTCTCTCGGTGAAGAACTTTCTCCGCACCTCCAGCCTAAACTTCCCCTGGCACAGCTTGAGACTGTGTCCTCTTGTTCTGGTGCTGGTTGCCTGGGAGAAGAGACCAATCCCTTCCTGGCTACAGCCACCCTTCAGGGAGTTGTAGAGAGCAATGAGGTCTCCCCTGAGCCTCCTCTTCTCCAGGCTAAGCAACCCCAGCTCCCTCAGCCTCTCCTCAAAGGGCTGTGCTCAAGGCCTCTCCCCAGCCTTGTTGCCCTTCTCTGGACACATTCAAGTGTCTCAATGTCCTTCTTAAACTGAGAGGCCCAGAACTGGACACAGGACTCAAGGTGTGGCCTAACCAGTGCTGAGTACAGGGGCACAATGACCTCCCTGCTCCTGCTGGCCACACCATTCCTAATGCAGGTCAAGATGCCGTTGGCCTTCTTGGCCACCTGGGCACACTGCTGGCTCATGTTTAGGCAGTTGTCAGCCAGCACCCCCAGGTCCCTCTCTGGCAGCTCTCAGCCACTCCGACCCCAGCCTGTAGCTCTGCATGGGGTTGCTGTGGCCAAAGTGCAGCACCCGGCACTTGGACTTGTTGAATGCCATCCCATTGGACTCCGCCCATCTGTCCAGTCAGTCGAGGTCCCTCTGCAGGGCCCTTCTGCCCTCTAACTGACCAACATCTGCTCCCAACTTGGTGTCATCTGCAAATTTGCTGATGACTGTCTCAGTCCCCTCATCCAGATCATCAATGAAGACATTGAAGAGGATGGGGCCCAGCACTGATCCCTGGGGGACACCACTGGTGACTGGCCTCCAGCTGGATGTGGCACCATTCACCACCACTCTCTGGGCCCGGCCCTCCAGCCAGTTCCTAACCCAGCACAGAGTGTTGCTGTCCAAGCCACGAGCTGACAGCTTAGCCAGCAGTTTGCTGTGGGGGACGGTGTCAAAGGCCTTGCTGAAGTCCAGGTAAACCACATCCACAGGCCTCCCCACATCCACCAGGCAGTCTCCTGATCATAGAAGCAGATCAGGTTGGAGAGGCAGGACCTGCCCTTCCTAAATCCATGCTGGCTGGACCTGAGCCCTTGGCCATCCTGCAGGTGCGCAGTTATTGCCGCCAGGATAATCCGCTCCATCATTCTAGCTGTTCTAGCTGTGGTCTCACTGGGGCAGGGTGGAGGGGGAGGAGAACCTCCTGAATACAATTTTTTCCATTTGCTACCAGCAGGAAGAGTCTTAAGGTGGCTGCATTTCTCTTTCAAAGACACATTTCAAATTCAAACCCATTATCTCTTACCACAACTTCGGGAATCACCACGGCGTTCAGAGGCTTGTCATTGACAGTGGTATCTTTAACTAGCATGTATATTCTTTCAGCTTCAGAAAAGCATGAAATGTCGAGTACCACAGCACCTGTGAAGAGTCAGCAGAACTGTTTTTCATATTTTCTATCAGCAGTAGGAAATCAGAACCATCACATCACAGCAAAAGGTTCGCTCGTTTTACTCGGGACATGGTTCAGTGCAAGCCGCTCTGCGGCGCTTGTGGTTGTTGCTCATCAGTGATTTGGGCTGCTCTGCTTTTCAGGCCTGCCTTCAAACCCAGCAAGACAGCCCAGATTTTTGTTAAAGCAGAGGAGTTTCAGGACGAGGAGGACCTGCAGGACAGAACTGATGCATGTTTGGATAGCCTTCGGACTTCGTAAGTATGGTCTGCTTCCACACACTTCATCCTGACCAACAGGCTTCTCTCATCATGCAAGAGTGACAAAGGCCCCAGGCTTTGTGTCTCATTATTGAAAATCCAGTAGTGCCACTCTTTGACAGTATCTCAGCTAGAATTATTACAGTTATCATCAATTCAAAATACTCAGGAAATGAAAAAAAAAACCAAAACCAACACCAAAACCTAAAAACCAAACAAACCAAACAAAAAAATCCAACCCAACCCAAACCAAAAAACCCCAAACCAAAGGAAAAAAAACCCAAACAAAACCAAGCAAGCAAACAAACAAATCAAACAAAAACCCACAAAAAGAACAATAAAAATCTCATCCAAGGTCAGAGTAGTTACAGGAAGCTGTGACCCAGAGGGTCACACAACCACCTCTGTTCTCCATTGACAAATGGAGACACATCTGAAAGCTTCATGGCTTTAAAATTAAGGGTTTTTTTGGGGGGTGGTGTTGTTTTGTTTTGAATTATGAAAATAAAAGCAAGTATTTGATTGAGAATCAACTTCAGATCTTTATGTCAGCTTTGGACCTGTCTGAGGAAGAAGGGAAGGCACAAAAGGGAAAAAAACACAAGTTAGTTAAACCAAGTTAAAGTAAGGCACTCAGTGAGGAGGAAAACAGGGCAGGACAAGATGAAAGTGTGTGATGGACAGAATGTGAGAAGTGAGCTGTTTACAATCAAAAGTTAGAGTCAAGAAGTTATCAGAAACATAAAAATACTCAGTGGAAAAATGTGAGAAGTGAGCTGTTTACCATCAAAAGTTAGAGTCAAGAAGTTACCAGAAACATAAAAATACTCAGTGGAAAAAAAAAACCCACAACACAAAGACAAACAGAAGTCTCATCTGAGCAGAAACACCTACAAACCCCATGCAGGTAAGGGTGCTTAAATGAAGCTGTGACAGAAGAAGAGGGTCACAAAACCAGCTGTTCTCCACTGTGAGTATGAAAAGGAGAAGGCAGATCTGAAAGCTTGATGGCTTTCCAGTGGAGACAGCAAGCACACAAAGGAAAGATGCATCAGGCTTCAAAACCACACTATGGAAAGATTCACTTGCTGGTCATGAGAAAGTCAAGCCTACCAAAGGACATGAAAGATCTCTAGGGTATGGATTCCTACAGCCACAAAGATAAATTCCACACTTCTGAGTTTTACCAAACACAGATCTCCTCCTGAACACTGCACTCAGCGGCACAGGGTCACTGCTGCCCCAGCTCTCAGAAGCCTCACTGCTTCTTTGACCTTGCTAAAACAACACAAATACAGCAAAAGCAAAGCAGCAGCTCCAAAGATTAATCTGCAGAGATGAGATGAGGGCACTGATTTCCTCACAGCCACTGAATCCCCACTTAGCACTCTGCCAAGGAAACAGTGACTGTGAAACAACCCCATCAAGTTCAAAAGCAGGACCAGATTCAGTCGTCTGAGAAGTCAAAATGAAGACACTTGAAATGTTTTTCAGCAGCTCAGAGGTGTCAGACTATTCAGTTGAACTGCACCTTCAAAACTCATTTTTATGATGGAATAATACCACTTGCTGGTAGGTGAGGCATGAAACCATCCTTTTAATTGTTATTTTTACTAAGGTAACAGCAATCCATTCCTCATAGGGAGCAAAACTGGAGGTGGGTAGATTCAGATTGGATGTTAGGAAGAAATTCTTCTCCATGAGGGTGGTGAGACACTGGCACAGGTTGCCCAGGGAGGTGGTGGAAGCCTCATCCCTGAAGGCTTTTAAGGCCAGGCTGGATGTGGCTGTGAGCAACCTGGTGTAGTGTGAGGTGTCCCTGCCCATAGCAGGGGGGTTGGAACTGGACAATCCTTGGGTTCCTTTCCAACCCTAACAATTCCAGGATTCTATGTTTCATAAATGCATGATGAAAGGCATTTTGCACATGCAGCAGGACTAACACACTCTGAGCTCTCAGCCTCTGGTACCATCAGGCTGCAGCTTTGAAAACAGGCAATTGTTAGCAAGAGACTGAGAATCTTAGTGCTTACCTTGTGCTTGATAAACATGACTCACAGATACTACGTTTGCTGCAAAGGGTAAAAAACATAAACACATCAAACCTTGGGTACATTTAGAGTAAATATTTAAAATATGCTTTAAAAGTTACATAAATACAATATAAATAAATACTAAAAAGTTATACAAATATAAGGAGAACCTCCAGCTAACACTTTCCCTCCCCTAAGTTTACTTTGCAAGTTAGAAAAGCTAAACTGATTTTCAACAAAGGTGACTACAAATTCTTGCTGGCATTTAAAGTTTGATCCCTCTTGAAGTTCCAATGAAAGATTGGGGGGGGAGGAGGGAAAAGCTTCCTTTCCCGAAACTAAAAGTATGATGCATTCCTGACAGCATTTATAGGACCTGCTGGTTGAAAGAATACTATGAAAAAAGATTAATGACACTCCTCTGAAAGAAGGAAAATAAATCCTGCTCACTGAGTGCTGGTCTGTATCTTTGTGCACACACTGCTCATACCTTCCCCCTGACCAGGCACAGAGCTCATGGACAGCATGAAATATGTCAGAGGTTAATAAAAGCCAGGAACATTCAGGCTGAGGGAATTAAACTGCACTGCCACAATCTGAGTGCTGCAAGGAACTCAGTGGTTCACTTCTAAATTAGAGTAGAATAGAATAGAATAGAATAGAATAGAATAGAATAGAATAGAATAGAACAGAATAGAATAGAATAATATAGCATAGAACAGAACAGAATAGAATAGAGATCATCGAGTCCAACCTCTCACCCAACACCATCTAATCAACTCAACCATGGCACCAAGTGCCTCAGCCAGTCTCTTCCTAAACACCTCCAGTGATGGGGACTCCATCACCTCCATGGGCAGCACATTCCAATGGCCAATCTCTCCTTCTATGAAGAACTTCTTCCTAACATCCAGCCTAAACCTCCCCTGGCACAGCTTGAGGCTGTGACCTCTTGTTCTGAAGCTGGGTGCCTGGGAGAAGAGACCAACCCCCACCTAGCTACAACCTCCCTTCAGGTAGTTGTAGAGAGCAAGAAGATCCCCCCTGAGCCTCCTCTTCTCCAGGTTAAGCAACCCCAGCTCCCTCAGCCTCTCCTCACAGGGCTGTGCTCCAGACCCCTCCCCAGCTTTGTTGCCCTTCTCTGGACACCTTCCAGCATCTCAACATCTTTCCTAAACTGAGGGGCCCAGAACTGGACACAGTGTGAAGGTTTCTCACTAAACACTAAGTTCAAGAATGTTGTGCTGCCATTCAGCAAGACTGCGACAGGCTGGAGAGCTGGGCAGAGAGAAACTTAATGAAATTCAACGAGGGCAAGGGAAGAGTCTTGCACCTGGGAAAGAACAACCCCATGGAGCAGGATAGGTTGGGGACTGGCCTGTTGGAGAGCAGTGAGGGGGAGGAGGACCCGGGGGTCCTGGTGGATGGGAGGTTGACCATGAGCCAGCAATGTGCTCTTGTGGCCAAGAAGGCCAAGGGCATCCTGGGGTGGATTAGAAAGGCTGTGGTTAGTAGGTTGAGAGAGGTTCTCCTCCTGCTTTGCTCTGCCCTGGTGAGGCCACATCTGGAATATTGTATCCAGTTCTGGGCACCTCAGTTCAAGAAGGACCTCAGGGAACTGCTTGAAAGAGTCCAGTGCAGAGCCACAAAAATTATTAGGGGAGTAGAACATCTTCCTTATGAGGAGAGACCAAAGGAGCTAAGGCCTCTGTAGCTTGGGGAGGGGCAGACTGAGAGGTGACCTTATTCATGTTTATAAAGATGTAAAGACTGAGTGCCAAGAGGCTGGAGCCACGCTCTGCTCAGTGATGCCCAGTGACAACACAAGGGGCATTGGTGGAAGCTGAGGCACTGGAAGTTCCATGGATACATAAGGAAAACTTTTTTCCCTGTGAGGGTGACTGTACACTGGAACAGGCTGCCCAGGGGGGCTGTGGAGTCTCTCTCTCTGGAGATACTCAAAACCTGCCTGGATGTGTTCCTGTGTGACCTGGCACAGGTGATCCTGCTCTGGCAGGAGGGTTGGACTGGATGAGCTTTCGAGGTCCCTTCCAGCCTCTAACATTCTCTGATTCTGTAATGTAATAATAATCCTGTGAAAGAGGAGCTGCCACATCTCTTTTGCAACCATGAACATGTTAAAATGAACAAAAGAGCCCCCTGTGAGGGTACAGGGCAGACTGATTCTTCAAACGATGTCAGACAGCATTAAAAGAGGGAAAAAAACCCAAACACAGATTACAAGGAGCAGAAGATGTTAATACATTTCATCCTGTACAAGTGAATAAACCTCAAAAATGCCCCTATTTACTTACTTTTAATAGCTAATTCATCCTTGAGGATATTTGTGTACTCCTCAGGGGAAAGCTGAGGTGGAAGGCCACCCACAAATAAACTGACTCGCACAACGGATTTGCTGTTCTCCACAATGTAAAACCTTGTTTGGTTCATCTGACGTATCGAAGTCTACCAAAACAAAGGAGGACAAATGGCATTTGGCAGAAAGATACCAGTAAAACAAAATCCCCCAATGGCTCTGAGATCAGCAGTTGAGCCCTCTACAGCTAGAGGAAAATACTTACCACAGAGAGAAGCAACCCTCAGTCCCAGCACTTGGCTTCCCTACAGATGAGCTAGCTGGGGCAGTAGTGGATTGCTTAAGTTTCTTGTAAGGAAGGGGACTCCCTACTTGCTATTGAATTTAAAAAAAAGCATGTTTGGTGGGTTTTTTTCCCCCCATATTTACCTTTCTGATGTCCTTGAGTCTGTTAAGAATCAGTTCCTGGCTGTCCAACACCATGCGCTGAACTGGAGAGAGCAAGGACATGAATGACGTTTGAAAACTCTGCTGGGTTTAATGACTAGCTCAATTAAACACAAATAATGCCACAGGGCTTTTGTTTAAAGGGGAAAAGGGGACATTCACAACCCTGCATACAGCTAGCATTAGCATAAAAGATGACACAGACCTGGACTACTCACTGGGTTGGACTGGATGACCTTCGGAGGTCCCTTCCAGCCCGGATCATTCTGTGATTATTCAACAGAAAATCCACACAGGTGCTCTGAACAGTCTGATTCGGTTCCCAGCTCTTAAACACAGCCCTACTTGCAAAAAAAACCCCAAACCAACCAAACCCACCAAAAAAAAAAAAAAACCAACACCAAAACCCCCTTAAAAACAACCAAACAAAAGAAGGCAGAAACAGCTTGAAGCCACTCAAGACAGGCAGTGCTTTGGTAACAAGCCAAATGTTTGACAGGAGACTCTAGAACTACATCCCCTGACAACTACAGTAATAACCAGCTTCTGAATGTCATTCAAACATTAAGCAGCATGTAACAATTGCTAGCTAAAGGGAGGTTGTAATTGATGCTTTAAAACAGAGCACCAGAAACCAACCGAGGTAAGATGTTCATCAGGCTACAATTCACTGATCACAAAGAAAGTAGAGCACCATGAAACACAAAGATATTGACCCAGGAGTGGCCAGACTGCTTCAGTGTTTTCATCATAGAATGGTCCAGGTTGGAAGTAACCTCTGAAGGTCATCCAGTCCAACTCCCTCTGTAGTCAGCAGGGGCATCCTCATCCAGATCAGGTTGCCCAGAGTGTTGTCAAGCCCCACCTTGAATATCTCTAGGGACAGAGCCTCAACCACCTCCCTGGGCAACCTGCTCCAGTGTTCCACCACCCTCACTGTGTAGCCTTGTAAATTATGAAGAACAAAGGGATGTGAGCTCAGAAGGCACCAGCTCAGGCCCTGCTGTTTCACAGACGGCTTGAAGAATACAATACAATACAATACAATACAATACAATACAATACAATACACCAGGTTGGAAGAGACCTTCAAGATCATCACGTCCAACCCATCAACCAATCCAACCCACCTCAATACAATACAATACAATACAATACAATACAATACAATGCAACCCACCTAAACAACTAAACAACTAAACCATGGCACCAAGCACCCCATCAAGCCTCTTCTTGAACACCTCCAATGAAGGTGACTCCACCACCTCCCTGGGCAGCCCATTCCAATGGGCAATCACTCTCTCTGTATAGAACTTCTTTCTAACATCCAGTCTAAACCTGCCCTGGTGCAGCTTGAGACTCTGTCCTCTTGTTCTGGTACTGGCTGCCTGGGAGAAGAGACCAACCTCTGCCTGGCTACAACCTCCCTTCAGGTAGTTGTAGAGAGCAAGAAGGTCACCCCTGAGTCTCCTCTTCTCCAGGCTAAGCAACCCCAGCTCCCTCAGCCTCTCCTCATAGGGCTTGTCTTCCAAACCCCTCACCAACTTTGTTGCCCTTCTCTGGACACCTTCCAGCATCTCAACATCCTTCCTAAACTGAGGGGCCCAGAACTGGACACAGGACTCCAGGTGTGGCCTAACCAGTGCAGTGTACAGGGGCACAATGACCTCCCTGCTCCTGATGGCCACACTGTTTCTGATGTAGGCCAAGATGCCATTTGCCTTCTTGGCTGCATGGGCACACTGCAGGCTCATGTTCAGCCTCCCATCAACCAGCACCCCCAGGTCCCTCTCTGCCTGGCTGCTCTCCAGCCACTCTGACCCCAGCCTGTAGCTCTGCATGGGGTTGCTGTGGCCAATGTGCAGAACCCGGCACTTGGATGTGTTAATGCTGGGAGTGTGTGTTTATGGGTTGCATAATGCACACACATACTCCTTCAACTTGAATTTGCTCTTTGCTGGGGGCAGTGCCAGGGAGGAAAAGGACAGAATGAAGGGACTATTGTGTCCAGTTCTGGGCCCCTCAGTTCAAGAAGGACCTCAGGAAACTGCTGGAAAGGGTCAAGCACAAAGATGATGGAGTGGAACATCTCCCTTGTGAAGAAAGGCTGAGGGAGCTGGGGCTCTCTAGCTTGGAGAAGAGGAGCCTGAGGGATGACCTTATTCATATCTATAAATAAGTGAAGGGTGAGTGTCAGGAGGACAGAGCCAAGCTCTGCTCACTGATGTCCAATGACAGGACAAGGGGCAATGAGTGTTAAGCTGGAGCAGAGGAGGGTCCATGTGAATGTAATGAGAAACATTTTCCCTGTGAGGGTGACAGAACACTGGAACAGGCTGCCCAGGGGGGCTGTGGAGTCTCCCTCTCTGGAGATAGTCATAACCCACCTGGGTGCATTCCTGTCTGACCTGATCTAGGTGATCTTCCTCTGGCAGGGGGGTTGGACTGGATGATCTTTTGAGGTCAGTTCCATCCCCTAAAATTCTGTGAAAGCAGCCAACTGGACTTTACAATTAATCTTTCTAAACAACTGCCATTAAGAAAATTAAGTCTGTTAAAGTCAGCTGCCCAAAACAGAGCTCTTGACAAAGTTTCAATACCCACCAGAAACCACTAATAAACCTTTATGGGATGATGAAGAAACAGAAGGGAACCAGATTCCCACTGAAGACTGAAAAGAACCACCATCATGTTGATTAAGTATTTCAACACAGTGGTGAAGTTTTCAACACAACGGTGAAGGCATTTACTGTAAAAACAAATTTAACTCTGACTGTGTTAAAAGGGAAAGAAAACCCCCAAAACCCAACAAAAGTAAAGCTGGAAGATCAGTTACAGATGTGCTTTTGGCCAGTGCTCCTTCACTTACCTTGTTTACTGCCCATCAGCACTTCCACCAGCTTGAAATTCTGGAGGCACTCCGTCTGCCAAAAGATGAAACAGCTAAGTCTCTGAATGAAACCTCATGTTGCCAGATGTTTATGTTACACACTGCACACACAGAGCATGGAAAAGTAAACATTTTTAAATCAACCATGATGCTCTTTCCCTAACCCATTTCCCCCTGAGCCAGGCATCATCTCCTTTTCTCACACTCAAGTCTCCCCCACATGGTGTCAGGATCCTGTGCCCTCAACTACATCAGCATCCTCACAGCCCCACAGTGAAGGGACACTGGTAAGGCAGGGTCATCTCTACCCCTCTTCAGTGACCAGTAGCTCAACTAGGGTATTTCCAGGGTGTCCTTCCAGAGACAGCATACAGGACTGGGAATGAACCTGCACTTTGAGAAGAAGGTTCAGAAAGCAGGCTTGGTAAAAGCCCCATCTTCTGGAGGACTCCGATGTCACTGATGGAACAAAACCCTCTTCACTTGTGCCAGTCCCTTCTCCAAACGATGCTGCCAGGGACCACCCAAGTCCCTCATAGCTGGATGACAAAAGCTGGCACAACCAAGAGTTGAACCATTTACATCAGGCTGGATGTGAGGAGGAAGTTCTTCACCATGAGAGTGGTGAAGCCCTGGAATGGGTTATCCAGGGAGGTGGTTGAGGCCCCATCCCTGGAAGTGTTTAAGCCCAGGCTGGATAAGGCTCTGTCCAGCCTGATCTAGTGTAGGGTGTCCCTGCCCAATGCAGGGGGGTTGGAGCTAGATGATCCTTGTGGTCCCTTCCAACTCTGACTGATACTATGATACCATGATACTATGATACCATTTGCCTTCGTGGCAAATCTTGAACCATTTACTAAGGGTAATCCAATCTTGAACCATTTACTAAGATGAATCCAATCTTGAACCATTTACTAAGATGAATCCAATCTTGAACCATTTACTAAGATGAATCCAATCTTAAACCATTTACTAAGATGAATCCAATCTTGAACCATTTACTAAGATGAATCCAATCTTGAACCATTTACTAAGATGAATCCAATCTTGAACCATTTACTAAGATGAATCCAATCTTGAAGCATTTACTATGATGAATCCAATCTTGAACCATTTACTAAGGGTAATCCAATCTTGAACCATTTACTAAGATGAATCCAATCTTGAACCATTTACTAAGATGAATCCAATCTTAAACCATTTACTAAGGGTAATCCAATCTTGAACCATTTACTAAGATGAATCCAATCTTAAACCATTTACTAAGGGTAATCCAATCTTGAAGCATTTACTAAGGGTAATCCAATCTTGAACCATTTACTAAGATGAATCCAATCTTGAACCATTTACTAAGATGAATCCAATCTTAAACCATTTACTAAGGGTAATCCAATCTTGAACCATTTACTAAGATGAATCCAATCTTGAAGCATTTACTAAGATGAATCCAATCTTGAACCATTTACTAAGATGAATCCATTCTTGAACCATTTACTAAGGGTAATCCAATCTTGAACCATTTACTAAGATGAATCCAATCTTGAAGCATTTACTAAGATGAATCCAATCTTGAACCATTTACTAAGGGTAATCCAATCTTGAACCATTTACTAAGATGAATTCAATCTTGAACCATTTACTAAGATGAATCCAATCTTGAACCATTTACTAAGGGTAATCCAATCTTGAACCATTTACTAAGATGAATCCAATCTTGAACCATTTACTAAGATGAATCCAATCTTCCTTGGACTGAGGAAGTCTCTTAATTCTTGGCCTTGAGACTCAGAGAACAGATGATCTTGCTTTCCATGTCATGAACAAGGGAGCTAAAAGCCTCCACTGTCCACATGTGCTTTGCCTTAAACTTGGTGAGAGTGACTTGGAAAGGGTCTGTAGCACGCACCCTCAAACTCTGGATATTAAAAGGTTTCCTGTATGTTCATCTTCATACAGAAAAAAAAAGAGGAGAAAATGCTTTCAAAAAGGCCTATCAGTATCAGAGAAATTCCAATTAATCCAAGGAATTAACACTTTTACAACAAAATGAGCTTCCCAGGTACAGAGATGTGAAGCCCTCTCCCATAACAGCACCCAAGTACCCTGTTTGACAGCTTTTATTTTCAGGTGAGACAAGACTTCAGACAAGATGTTCCAAGTTATGTTAAAAGGTCCAACAGCATTTGAGGAGAAGGACTGAAATCAAATCCTAGAATGCAGCCAAGAAAGCAAATCACATTCTGGCCTGCCTCAAAAGCAGCGTTGCCAGCAGATCCAGAGAGGTGATGCTGCCACTTTGCTATGGTGAGACCTCACGTGGAGTGCTGTGTACAGGTCTGGAACCTCAACACAGGAGAAGCATGGACCTGATGGAGAGGGGCCAGAGGAGAGCCACAGAAATGTTCAGGGGATTGGAGCACCTCTGCTATGAGGACAGGCTGAGGGAGCTGGGGGTGTTCAGCCTGGAAAAGAGGAGGCTCTGGGGAGACCTAATAGCAGCTTCCAGCACCTGAAGCGGGCTAAAAGAAGGCTGCAGAGAGACTGTTTGCAAATGGCTGCAGTGACAGGACAAGTGGCAATGGCTTCAAACTAGGGAAGAGTAGATTTAGATTGGGTATCAGGAAGTTCTTCGCTATGAGGGTGGTGGAACTCTGGAACAGGTTGCCCATGGAGGTGGTTGAGGCCCCATGCTTGGAGATAGTCAAGGTGAGGCTTGACAAGGCCCTGGGCAGCCTGATCTAGTTGGGGATGTCCCTGCTGAGAGCAGCGAGGTTGGACTGGACAACCTTTGGAGGTCCCTTCCAGCCTGCACTATTCTTCTGGGAGAAGAGTCACCTTGAGTCCTGTGTCAAGTTCTGGGCCCCTCAGTTTAGGAAAGATGTTGAGATGCTGGAAGGTGTCCAGAGAAGGGCAACGAAGCTGGGGAGGGGTCTGGAGCACAGCCCTGTGAGGAGAGGCTGAGGGAGCTGGGCTTGCTTAGCCTGGAGAAGAGGAGGCTCAGGGGAGACCTTCTTGCTCTCTACAACTCCCTGAAGGGAGGTTGTAGCCAGGTGGGAGTTGGTCACTTCTCCCAGGCAACCAGCACCAGAACAAGAGGACACAGTCTCAAGCTGTGCCAGGGGAGGTTTAGGCTGGATGTTAGGAAGAATTTCTTCCCTGAAAGAGAGATTGGCCATTGGGATGTGCTGCCCAGGGAGGTGGTGGAGTCACCACCACTGGAGGTGTTTAGGAAGAGACTGGATGAGGCACTTGGTGCCATGGTTTAGTTGATTAGATGGTGTTGGGTAATAGGTTGGACTTGATGATCTCAAAGGTCTTTTCCAACCTGGTCTATTCTATTCTATTCTATTCTATTCTATTCTATTCTATTCTATTCTATTCTATTCTATTCTATTCTACTATCTCATATTCTGTTCTGTTCTATTCTATTCTATTCTATTCTATTCTATTCTATTCTATTCTATTCTATTCTATTCTACCATCTCCTATTCTATTCTATTCTATTCTATTCTATTCTATTCTATTCTATTCTATTCTATTCCATTCCATTCCATTCCATTCCATTCCACTTTTAGAGTCCGTAGAGGTCCCAGCTGACTACAAGGTGACAAATATTCAGTTTTCAAGAAGACTAAGAAGGAAGAGTTCCCAGTCTCACTTCAGTGCCTGGTGGTTATGAAGGTTATTCTGGGAGTTATTGAAGAACATTTGAGAGACAATGCAGTCATTTATTATAGCCAGCATGGGTTCAGGAGGGGAAAGTCCTGCTCAACCAACTTGATTTCTCTCTATGACAAGGTCATCCATCTTGCTGACCAAGGAAAGCCAGTGGATGTGGTGGTTTCAGATTTCATCAAAGCTTTTGATGCTGCCTCTTGTAGTATTCCTCTGGACGAAAAACATTCAGCACACAGCTAGACAAATCCACTGTATGATTGGTGAGCCACTGGATGATTGGTTGAGCTCACAGGGTTACATCACACTGACAGCCAGTTATCAGTGAGGTCCCCAGGACTTGATTTCAGGGCCAGTGGTCTTCTAGTGCTTTTATAAAAAGCATGTGGAATGAAATGTACATTGAGTTTGCTGATGATACTAACCCAGAAGGAGCTGCAGACTCCCTCTGGGGTGTCCTTGCAGAGGGATCTGGATAGACCAGAGAGCTGGACAATCACCAACTGTATACAATACAATACAATACACCAGGTTGGAAGAGACCTTCAAGATCATCGCATCCAACCCATCAACCAATCCAACCCACTTAAATACAATACAATACAATACAATACAACCCACCTAAACAACTAAACAACTAAACCGTGGCACCAAGCACCCCATCAAGCCTCTTCTTGAACACCTCCAGTGAAGGTGACTCCACCACCTCCATGGGCAGCTGATTCCAGTGGCCAATCACTCTCTCTGTGTAGAACTTCCTCCTAACATCCAGCCTAAACCTCCCCTGGTGCAGCCTGAGACTGTGTCCTCTTGTTCTGGTACTGGCTGCCTGGGAGAAGAGACCAACCTCTGCCTGGCTACAACCTCCCTTCAGGGAGTTGTAGAGAGCAATAAGGTCACCCCTCAGTCTGCTCCTCTCCAGGCTAAGCAACCCCAGCTCCCTCAGCCTCTCCTCATAGGGCTTGTCTTCCAAACCCCTCACCAACTTTGTTGCCCTTCTCTGGACACGCTCCAGCAAGACAACCTCCTTCCTAAACTGAGGGGCCCAGAACTGGACACAGGACTCAAGGTGTGGCCTAATCAGTTCAGTGTCCAGGGGCAGAATGACCTCCCTGCTCCTGCTGGCCACACTGTTCCTGATGCAGCCCAGGATGCCATTGGCCTTCTTGGCTGCCTGGGCACACTGCAGGCTCATGTTCAGCCTACAATCAACCAGCACCCCCAGGTCCCTCTCTGCCTGGCCGCTCTCCAGCCATTCTGACCCCAGCCTGTAGCACTGCCTGGGGTTGCTGTGGCCACTGTACAGAACCTGGCACTTGGATGTGTTAAATCTCATGCCCTTGGCCTCTGCCCATCTGTCCAGCCTGTCGAGGTCCCTCTGCAAAGCCTCTCTGCCCTCCAGCAGATCAACTCCTGCCCCCAGCTTGGTGTCGTCTGCAAATGTACTGATGATGGACTCGATGCCCTCATCCAGATCATCAGTAAAGATGTTGAAGAGCATGGGGCCCAGCACTGATCCCTGGGGCACACCACTAGTGCCTGGCTGCCAGCTGGCTGTGGCACCATTCACCACCACTCTCTGGGCTCAGCCTCCAGCCAGTTCCTAACCCAACGCAGTGTGCTCCCATCCAAGCCAGGGGCTGCCAGCTTGGCCAGGAGTTTGCTGTGGGGGACGGTGTCAAAGGCCTTGCTGAGGTCCAGGTAGACCACATCCACAGCCTCCCCACATCCACCAGGCAGTCACCTGATCATAGAAGGAGATCAGGTTGTACGAAACACCTCATTATACATACCAAGTGGGGGACAAGAGGCTGGAAAGCAGCCCTGTGGAATGAGATCTGGGGGGTCTGAGTTGATGGCAAGTTGAATACGAGTCATCAGTGTGCCCTAGCAGTCAAAAGTGCCAGCTGTGCTCTGGGCTCCATCAAGCACAGCATAGCTGGGCTGGTGGAGGGAGGTGATTGCCCCACTCTGCACTGCACTAGGGAGGACCCACCTTGAGACCTGTGTGCAGTTTTGGGGTGCCTCAATGTAAGGACATCAAACTGTAAGTGCTGCCAGAGGAGCAGCACCAGGCCAGTGAAAGGCCTCAAAGAGCAAGACTTAGGAGGAGTGTCTGAGGTGACTTGGTTTGTTCAGCTTGGAGAAGAGATGGTTGAGAGGTGACCTCATCATAGTCTATAGCTTCCTCAAGGTGGGCAGTGGAGGGATTAGGAAAATGATGTAGTCCTGAAGAAGGCTAGAGACCTACAACAAAGATACTGGTGGAATTTACTCTTAAAAGCCTACAGAGCAATAAAAAACAATGAAGCAGGTAAGAACTGTGCAATCAGAAGTTGTAATCCCTGCCACAACAGAAGAAAATCAGAACATCAGAAAAATGTTCTTCAGAGGGTGGCTGGTCCCTGGAATAGGGTCCCCAGGCGAGTGGTCATAGCACCAAGCCTGTCAAGAGTCCACAGAGTGCCTGAACAAAGTCAAATGGGTTCACTATAGATAGCCCTGCAAGGAGCAGGCAGTTTGACTCGATGACCCTTATGGGTACCTTCCAACTTGTGGTATTTTATGATTCCCATGATTTCCTTTGCAGAGCACCACAAAGAAGCAGGATACAAGCAGTGATTGCCAGTTTCCCAACAAGGTGAGAAGAGCAGTGTCACTGCACTGCTAATGGAACTGCATTTTAAATACCTGAAGACAGGAGCAACCAGAAAAAAAACCCCATACTCCATGCCAAGAATCACTGTGTTCATACAAGTCAACCTGACCTGACCCAGAAAGACTAATGGAAGCTTCCAGCACAGAGCAACCAGGTCTACCATACAGACTGCAGGAAGTTCTGAGTACCACACCAGTCACAACAGATCACCCACCAAACACAAACAGCATTCAATTCACATTCACTGCAAATGGACCACTGACTAAGGAGAAAAACATACCCACCCCACTCCAGGGTCACTCAGGCTGTACCTGGACACACTGATGATCTGTCACTTACCTGCCTTCCAAGCAAGGGAAGCACTTCTTTGATCACAGTCTGTGTGGTGCTGTCCTTATTTACTCGCAGAGAGACATAGGCCATGCCTACTCTAAAGAGAAAAGAAACACTTCTTTTAGGACCAACTACTTGATCTATCCTGTGTGTACCTTTTTCACCTAAGCAGTGGATTTTCTGCATGGACAGGCAGAAATTTCTGTCAGCTGAAGAAAGTTACAATACAATACAATACAATACACCAGGTTGGAAGAGACCTTCAAGATCATCACGTCCAACCTATCAACCAATCCAACCCACCTCAATCCAATCCAATCCAATCCAATCCAATCCAATCCAATCCAATCCAATCCAATCCAATCCAACCCACCTAAACAACTAAACAACTAAACCATGGCACCAAGCACCCCATCAAGCCTCTTCTTGAACACCTCCAATGAAGGTGACTCAACCACCTCCACAGGCAGCTGATTCCAGTGGGCAATCACTCTCTCGGTATAGAACTTCTTCCTAACATCCAGTCTAAACCTGCCCTGGCGCAGCCTGAGACTGTGTCCTCTTGTTCTGGTACTGGCTGCCTGGGAGAAGAGACCAACCTCTGCCTGGCTACAACCTCCCTTCAGGTAGTTGTAGAGAGCAAGAAGGTCACCCCTCAGTCTCCACTTCTCCAGGCTAAGCAACCCCAGCTCCCTCAGCCTCTCCTCATAGGGCTTGTGTTCCAAGCCCCTCACCAACTTCGTTGCCCTTCTCTGGACACCTTCCAGCATCTCAACATCTTTCCTAAACTGAGGGGCCCAGAACTGGACACAGGACTCAAGGTGTGGCCTAACCAGTGCAGTGTCCAGGGGCAGAATGACCTCTCTGCTCCTGCTGGCCACACTGTTCCTGATGCAGGCCAGGATGCCATTGGCCTTCTTGGCTGCCTGGGCACACTGCAGGCTCATGTTCAGCCTACAATCAACCAGCACCCCCAGGTCCCTCTCTGCCTGGCCGCTCTCCAGCCACTCTGACCCCAGCCTGTAGCACTGCATGGGGTTGTTGTGGCCAATGTGCAGAACCTGGCACTTGGATGTGTTCAATCTCCTGCCCTTGGCCTCTGCCCATCTGTCCAGCCTGTCGAGGTCCCTCTGCAAAGCCTCTCTGCCCTCCAGCAGATCAACTCCTGCCCCCAGCTTGGTGTCGTCCGCAAATGTACTGCTGATGGACTTGATGCCCTCATCCAGATCATCAATAAAGATGTTGAAGAGCATGGGGCCCAGCACTGATCCTTGAGGCACACCACTAGTGACTGGCTGCCAGCTGGCTGTGGCACCATTCACCACCACTCTCTGGGCTCGGCCCTCCAGCCAGTCCCTAACCCAACGCAGTGTGCTCCCATCCAAGCCAGGGGCTGCCAGCTTGGCCAGGAGTCTGCTGTGGGGGACGGTGTCAAAGGCCTTGCTGAGGTCCAGGCAGACCACATCCACAGGCCTCCCCACATCCACCAGGCAGTCACCTGATCCTAGAAGGAGATCAGGTTGGTCAGGCAGGACCTGCCCTTCCTAAAGCCATGCTGGCTGGGCCTGATCCCTTGGCCATCCTGTAAGTGCTGTGTGATCACACTCCAGATGAGCTGCTCCATCCCCTTGCCTGGCACTGAGGTCAGGCTGACAGGCCTATCATTCCCTGGCTCATCCAACCGGCCCTTCTTGTGGATGGGCACCACGTTGGCAGCTTCCAGTCTTCTGGGACCTCTCCAGTGAGCCAGGACTGCTGAAAAATGATGGAGAGCAGCTTGGCCAGCTCATCTGCCAGCTCTCTCAGCACCCTAGGATGGATCCCATCCGGTCCCATGGCCTTGTGGGGGTCCAAGCGGCTCAGAAGATCTCTAACTGCCTCCTGGAGCAGCGGGAAAGTTGTTCGCTGAGGCTCATGGCAGGTACAGTACTGACCCCCACAAATGAGCACATACTCTCCTCTCGGGTTGCTGCTCATGAGGGCTGTAGCACAGCAAATAGATTTCTTCCCCTGCACAGAACTACCTCCAAGTCTTCCATAAAATTTGGCAGTGCAGTTGAAGCAGTAAAATGAACAAAAGTCTAGAGTTTTATCCCACTGCTCTCAAGAAATTAATAGCTCACCAGTCAGCCTTGTTTCCACTGCTAAATATGCTTAAAAATGTGTATTGATTGTCCCAGTGGTTAATGGAACAGATGATTATCTTTTATTATTGCCTCCTGTTCACACATCAGAAGCTACTTAATACTCCTTCCAAAAAGCCATCAAGCTTTCAAGTGACATGTGTGTGTCATCATTTGTTTCACAGAGGCAGTTAATGAGAAGCTGCATCTTCTCTGGCCCAAGACAGGGTAATAGAACTGCACGAGCTGCACAGTACATTCTGTGCACGTAAAGAAACCCACAAGCACGTTTCCAGGCATGCAAATGAATAATATGCACACTACTGATTCAGAAAAATAAACAGAGGGATCCTGAAACACAGAAGAAGCAGCAGCTACATCCCCTCTTACACTTAGGCCACTTCAGTAACTGAAACACACCAGGGCAGATTACAGAAGGATAAATTCAGTCAAGCAGGATAACCTTGTGATAAGGTTGACCCCTCCCTGGATGTGTTCAAGGCCAGGCTCAAAAGGGCCTTGACCACGCTGGTCTAGTGGGAGGTGCCCCTGCTCATGGCAGGGAGGTTGGAAGCAGATGATCTTTAGAGTCCCTTCCAACCCAAATTGTTCTATAATTTTAGGAAAGCTGGAGTGTGTCCAGAGAAGGGGAAGGGGAGGAATGGCTGATGGAACTGGGATTGTTTAGTCTGGAGAAGAGAGAGCTGAGGAGAGACCTCATTGCTCTCTACACCTCCCTGAAAGGAGGCTGGAGAAAGGTGGGGGTTGGTCTCTCCTCCTTAGTATCAGTTGACAGAATGAGAGGAAATGGTCTGAAATTGTGCCAGGAGAGGCTTAGGTTGGGTATTAGTAATTTGCTGCAATCTTTGCTGCAAGAGTGGGCAGGGATTGGAACAGGCTGCCCAGGAAGGTGGTGGAATCACCACCCCTGGAGGTGTTCAAGAAACCTGTGGACATGGCAGCTGGGGACTTGTGACTCGGTTTAACAGCCATGGTGGGTAGACTCCACAAACTCACTCCACTAGACTTACACTGCTGGTTGGACTCCACAAACTTAAGAGGTCTTTTCCAACCAAAACAATTTCATGGTTCTGTGAAAGCAGGAAAGCACTCACTTCAGCCAGGCAGGATAAATTCTGATCACTTCCTCATCCTTTGGCTTGGCCCTGATGATCCAAGCTTCGGGAACGGATTCTCGGAACACCGAGCTCAAGTTGCTGTCCTCTGCAGCATCGTTCCTGTTGATGACATCATCAGACAGTAGTGCCTGCTGTGTGAAGGTCTGAAGCTCATACTCCTGCTGGTCATCATTTATGTAGTATGCCCTCAGAGCAGCCTCCTACAACACAGTGAGATAAATCAACATTTTCTGGGAGAGACACCATTTATCAATACCTTGCTTATGGGACGAACCTTTAATGCACCTTTTAAGCACTGAGGAGTGGGTAAACAGCAATGGCAAAACACAAGAGTGAAGTTTTGGACACAAAATTCTAGTGGCAGACACAAAAATGAAAACTTGATGTATCACTGGACCTGAACACAGCCCTCAGTACATTTCTCCATTGATAAAGTCATTTTAACTCCACAGGTCGAGCAGAAACATTCAGCTGCGCTGGCTGCATGCAGAATTGACTCCACAAGACAAACGGTGAATTACACCTGGTTGCACCCAGCTCTGCATATTCAATCTTCTTGCACTAAGAGGATGCTGAAAACTAGTGAGCTGCCCTGAACCCACACAGATGTGAAGAGGAAAGCTTGGAAGGTTCATGCAGTCAGAGGAATTTTACTTCCAGCAGCGGCCCATGCCTGCTGCACCTCTGCTAACACAGAATGTGCAGTGAACAGAGGCCAGCCAGCCACTTAACAGAACTGGTATTAATCTGCCCTGCTGTTGTAAGGAGCAGCCTGATAAAATGTATTTGAAAGGCAAGTAGGTCTCCTACATAAAGGTGTTTCCAGCACTGCACACAATTTTCCCTGAAGATCTGTGGCTTGCAGGACACTATAAAGCATTTTGAAAACTCCTGTTGATTCTGAGCACAGTACCACAAAAATCCTAATGAGCTGTAGTTTCACACTGTCAAAACTCTGATGTCACAAATCTTCCAGGCTCCTGTGACAAGTCCTTTATGACTATGACTCCTCACTGTGCTCAGCTCTACTGTGCACAGCCCTATACCTGCTCTGGGCTTCATTTCTGCACAGCATGGGGTCTCTGCCCATGCCACCAAACGAAGGTCTGTGCAGAGCATTTGATTTAGTACTGAGTCACGTTTCCACCCCAGATGGAGCACTGCAAAAGCTAAGGAGTGGCCATTATATGACTGGCAATTCATTACTTCCACAGCCAAGGAGTGTGGGCAACTCTGGCATGCTTCTGTCTTCAAAGCTGGTTAACTGAAGTGCAACAAGCAGTGGCTGACCAGGATACATGTCAAACCATTAAGCACTACAGAAGAGGAGCAACATCTACGGAGCTGATTATCCAGTATTGCTCACATCAACAGCATCAAGATTCAGTGTCACACAGGGAAGGAGAATGACTGCTTAACAACATGTGATATGGTGTGGTTTCCATTATGCTGCAGCTACAAACAGGCTGCCCAGGGAGGTGGTGGAGTCACCATCCCTGGAGGTGCTCAAGAAACCTGTGGACATGGCAGCTGGGGACTTGTGACTCGGTTTAACAGCCATGGTGGTCTTACACTGTTGGTTAGACTCCACAAACTCAGAGGTCTTTTCCAACCAATTTCATGGCTCTGTGAAAGCAGGAAAGCACTCACTTCAAAGGCCAACATTTCTTCAGAGAGTCATAGAACAGTTTGGGTTGGAAGGGACCTCCAAGGTCATCCAGTCCAATGCCCCTGCAGTGAGCAGGGAGATCCTCAACTAGATCAGGTTGCTCAGAGCCTTGTTGAGCCTCACCTTGAACATCTGAAGGCATGGGGCCTCAACTACCTCCCTGGGCAACCTGCTGCAGTGTCCCACCACCCCCATGGTAAAAAACTTGTTCTTCAGCTGCTCTAAAATAAGAGCCCTACACGACAAAGTCAAATTACATTGTGGTATTACAGACCATTTACATGAGTTACATCTGCAAAGGTCAAGTTTCTCAATGCTGCAGAACACAACCCTGTGCCCCTTTATCCCAGTGGAATATTGACCTCCAGCAGGTATCTTACCACAACTTCCTCGTTTTTTGCAATCCTTGGAACGGAAATCAGTCGAAATTGGTTGCGTTTCACTGCATCGTTCCCATCAAAGATCTTCAGGGTTTGCTTACCTGAATGAAAACAATTCCTGCATTTCAGTAACACAACCCCTCCAAAATCCACCTGAACAGGGAGCATATAGTGGAACTACTAACAGCCTGCTTTTAACTCACTGAGTGGTTTCTTCACGACGAGCTCCGAGGCTCTTTTATTTTAAATGTACCTTATTGTGGGGTTGAAATTCCACCTCCCCTCCAACATTAACTTTGCCAGACCAGCTCAGCTGGAAGCAAATGAAAGCTACAATCTACCATGGAATGCGATGAATAAGTACAAATACACAGGATTTACAATATTTACAGGTATTTACAAGTAATAAACAGCACAAAAACCCTCCTGGTCAAAGACCAGGGCAAGCTACTAGGTTCTTCTTCCCTGCCTCCCCAGACTTCTCTGTACAAAAGAAAGGAGAAAGGAGCAGAGGAATGTTAATACCAAAACAATGCAGCCAAGATCAAGCAGAAGCAAGTTAGTATCTCTCCAGAGCAAAGAAAAAGAAGAGAAGAGAAGAGAAGAGAGAGGAAAAGAGAAGAGAAGAGAAGAGAAGAGAAGAGAAGAGAAGAGAAAGAAGAGAAAGAGAAGAGGAAGAGAACGAGGAAGAGAAAGAGAAGGAGAAGAGAAGAGAAGAGAAGAGGAAGGAAGAGAAGAGAAGAGAAGAGAAGAGAAGCAGCAGCTTGATGGAGAAAGACCTTGGAGTGTTGGTGGGCAGCAAGTTCTGCATGGGACAGCAATGTGCACTTGTAGCCAAGAGAGACAATGGGATCCAGGGGTGCATCAAGACAAGTGTGGCCAGCAGGACTAGGGAGGTTCTGCTCCTCCTCTGCTCTGCCCTGGTGATACCACACCTGCAGTACTGTGTCCAGTTTGGGGCTACCCAGCTCAAGAGAGGCAGAGACCTGCTGGAGAGAATCCAACAGAGAGCCAGGAGGATGATCAGGGGACTTGAGCAACTCCCCTGTGAAGAGAGCCTGAGAGCCCTCAGCTCAGAATCACAGAATCACCAAGGTTGGAAGAGACCTCAAAGATCAATTCCAACCTGTCACCACAGACCTCATGACTAGACCATGGCACAAGGGCCACGTCCAGTCCCCTCTTGAACACCTCCAGGGATGGTGACTCCACCACCTCCCTGGGCAGACCATTCCAATGGGCAATCACTCTCTCTGGGAAGAACTGTCTCCTCACCTCCAGCCTAAACTTCCCCTGGCACAGCTTGAGACTGTGTCCTCTTGTTCTGGTGCTGGTTGCCTGGGAGAAGAGACCAACTCCCACCTGGCTACAACCTCCCTTCAGGGAGCTGTAGAGAGCAATGAGGTCTGCCCTGAGCCTCCTCTTCTCCAGGCTAAGCAACCCCAGCTCCCTCAGCCTCTCCTCACAGGGCTGTGCTCCAGACCCCTCCCCAGCCTCATTGCCCTTCTCTGGACATGTCCAAGTGTCTCAATGTCCTTCTTAAACTGAGGGGCCCAGAACTGCACACAGTATTCAAGGTGTGGCCTAACCAGTGCTGATCACAGGGGCACAACACAGCTCAACACAGTGAAATGCAAAGCTCTGCCCCTGGATAGGAAGAACCCAGGCAAGGTTAGAAAGCAGCTTGGCAGACATAAGCTGGTGGTTCTGGTGGACACCAAGTTGACCATAAGCCATGCCCTCAGAGCAAAGATGGCCAACAGCATCCTGGGCTGCATTAGTAACAGCACTGACAGCAGGTTGACAAAGGTGTTTATTTCCCTCTTCCTAGCCTTGCTGATAATTCATCAAGAGACCTGTGCCCAGTCCTGGGTTCTTCAGGACAAGAAAAGTGTTGGTGTACTGAAGTGCATGCAAGGAGGGCCCGTGGAGATGATGATAGGACTGGAGCATCTCTCATAGGAAGAGAGATTGAGAGACCTAAGCCTGTTCATGCTGGAGAATGAAGGATTGGGGTGTAGGATGTGTGTAATCCAAGTGTATATGTAATTAATGGGCAGGTGTAAAAGCAATGAGACAGGAGGCAACTGAAAGCCTGTGTTGATATGAGGGATTGCCTCAACCCAGGTTCAGGACCTTGCACCAGGCCTTGATGAATCTCATGATGTTCACAAGGGTCCTGCCATGTGCCTCTGGACAGCATTCCATCTCTGCAGCAAGTCACTCAGCTTGGTGTCATCCACAAACTTACTGAGGGTGCACTTGATCCCACTACCTGTCTCTGAGGAAGACACTGAACAGCAGCAGTCCTTGCATGCACCCTTCTAGGGAGAGCATGTGTTACCTATTTCTGCTTGGACACTGATGTGAAAAGCACAAAGCAGAAAGTGCTGAAATCCCAAATGAAAGTCAAACCAAAGGAAGTATAAAGTCACTGCTCCTCCAAACAGCATCTACTACATGAGAGATCTTTGGGCTTCTGGTTTTGCAGGTTTTACTTGTGGCTCCTGCCAGGAAGAGTGAACTTTGGAAGCACAGCTCTAATTTCTCCTCTACCACTGTTCCTCAAGTACTCTATTGAGAGCTGTTAGCTGAGACCTTTTACATCTGCTTAAGAAAAACAACCTAACAATTTCCACATGCAAGGTACACTCTTTAAAACAATGAAACTGATTTATTTCACTGGAGGAGGGAGCTTGGGATGTGTGAAGTATCAGGGCTCTTCAGCAATTTCTTTTTAATATGAAAATACTATCACCAGGTGGATTTAGCTTTTCAGTTTTCCAGTTATCAACCCAGTAGTTGTATTTTTTTTGTTTGGTTGGTTGCTTTTGCAGTCAAAGGAACATTGCCCCTCAGTTTAAGAAGGACACTGAGACTCTTGAACGTGTCCAGAGAAGGGCAATGAGGCTGGGGAGAGGCCTTGAGCACAGCCCTGTGAGGAGAGGCTGAGGGAGCTGGGCTTGCTTAGCCTGGAGAAGAGGAGGCTCAGGGCAGACCTCATTGCTCTCTACAGCTCCCTGAAGGGAGGTTGTAGCCAGGTGGGAGTTAGTCTCTTCTCCCAGGCAAGCAGCACCAGAACAAGAGGACACAGTCTCAAGCTGTGCCAGGGGAGGTTTAGGCTGGAGGTGAGGAGAAAGTTCTTCCCAGAGAGAGTTGTTAGCCGTTGGAATGAGCTGCCCAGGGAGGTGGTGGAGTCACCATCCCTGGAGGTGTTCAGGAGGAGACTGGATGTGGCCCTTGGTGCCATGGTTTAGTAGTCATGAGGTGTTGGGTGACAGGTTGGACTTGATGATCTCTGTGGTCTCTTCCAACCTTGGTGATTCTGTGATTTATATAACACCAACTCTCACTTCCAACACCACTTGTCAATTTCAAGGATCTACTAAGATCCTCGAGACTCTGTGTCCATTGCATTGAGACTACAGCACTTTAGAAAGTGACCTACTCATTTAAACCCTTTGGAGTCACACAACCTTTGGGGTTGGAAGGGACCTCAAAAAAAAATATCATTGAGTCCAACTCCCCTGCCAGAGCAGGATCACCTAGATCAGGTCAGACAGGAATGCATCCAGGTGGGTTTTGAATGTCTCTAGAGAAGGAGACTCCACAACCTTTTTGGGCAGCCTGCTCCAGTCTTTGCCACCCTCACAGTGAAAAAGTTTTCCTTATGTTCACATGGGTCCTCCTCTGCTTCCGCTTGCAGCCATTGCATCCAGCTTAGGCTGGATGTTAGGAAGAAATTCTTCATAGAGAGAGAGATTGGCCATTGGAATGTGCTGCCTGGGGAGGTGGTGGAGTCACCATCACTGGAGGTGTTTAGGAGGAGACTTGATGGGGTGATTGGTGCCATGGTTTAGTGATTAGGTGGTGTTGGATGATGGGTTGGACTTGATGATCTCCAAAGGTCTCTCCACCTGGTCTATTCTATTCTATTCTATTCTATTCTATTCTATCTATTCTATTCTATTTTATTTCTATTCATTCTATATCTATTCTATTCCTCTCTACAACTACCTGAAGGGAGGCTGTAGAAAGGCAGAGGTGGGTCTATTCTCCCAGGCAGCCAGCACCAGAACAAGAGGACACAGTCTCAGGCTGTGCCAGGGGAGGTTTAGGCTGGAGGTTAGGAGGAAGTTTTACACAGAGAGAGTGACTGACCATTGGAATGTGCTGCCCAGGGAGGTGGTGGAGTCACCATCACTGGAGTTGTTTAGGAGGAGACTTGATAGGGTGTTTGGTGCCATGGTTTAGTTGATTGATTAGGTTTGGTGTTGATGATGGGTGGACTTGATGATCTCAAAGGTCTCTTCCAACCTGGTCTATTCTATTCTATTCTATTTCTATTCTATTCTATTCTATTCTATTCTATGCTATGCTATGCTATGCTATGCTCTCTACAACTACCTGAAGGGAGGCTGTAGCCAGGCAGAGGTTGGTCTCTTTTCCCAGGCAGGCAACACCAGAACAAGAGGACACAGTCTCAGGCTGCGCCAGAGCAGGTTTAGACTGGATGTTAGGAGGAAGTTCTACACAGAGAGAGTGATTGCCCATTGGAATGTGCTGCCTAGGGAGGTGGTGGAGTCACCATCACTGGAGGTATTCAGGAGGAGACTTGATGGGGTACTGGGTGCCATGATCTAGTTGTTTAGGTGGGTTGGATTGGTTGATAGGTTGGACACGATGATCTTGAAGGTCTCTTCCAACCTGGTCTATTCTATTCTATCTATTCTATTCTATTCTATTCTATTCTATTCTATTCTATTCTATTCTAATTCTATTTCCCCTGGTGCTGTTAATTGCTGTCTCTGAAAAGGGCCTGACTCTGTCCTTCTGATGCTGCCCTTCACATCTTTCTCCACAGGAATGCCCTCAGGCTCCTCTGCTTCAAGCTAAAGAGCCCTCAGCTCCCTCAGCCTGTCCCCACCGGGGAGATGTTCCACTGCCTGCAACATCTTTGTGCCTCTGCACTGGACTCTCGCAAGCAGTTTCCTGAGGTCCTTCTTGAACTGAGGCGCCCAGAATTGGACACAAAATTCCAGATGTGGCTGAGGAGACTTAATGCCAGAAACAGTGAAATTCTTTCAGAAACACATTTCTGTCAGAGCTGTCTCAATGGTGACTCTAGCACAGACAAATTTTAACCTCAAGAGACACCGTGTTCTGGGTGACCTTCTCCAGAGCTAACACAACTTGAGAACACACAGCAAACGCTGGTTACTGTCAGCACAGCTGATGATCTGAGCATGAACTTCCACAGCATTTATCAAACTCTCTACTGTGTTCTCTAGCAATCCAGAGGGGGTTGACAACCATCTGAGAACAAAAACATTCATCCAAGTTTTAGCACTTGATTTCATCTGAGCTGCCTTTGTAGTCTGCTCTTGTCAGACACTGGCTGAATCACCAGCAATTTGAACTGGAGAATTCTTTTTATGAGCTCCTCACTCATTAAGAACAGCCAAATGTTGCAGAAAGTTGGCTTGACTCTCAAAACAAACTGGTTTGCAAGGAGGAGTTTTAGATCCACAGACCAGTAGTAATGTCCTAAGCTGAAGTACATTCCTTAGCTAAATAGAATCATAAAATGGTCATAAAATGGTTTGGGTTGGAAGGGATCTCTTAAGGTCATCCAGTCCAACACCCCTGCAGTCAGCAGGGACATCCTCCACTAGATAAGTTTCTCAGAGCCCTGCTGAACCTCACCTTGAATATCTTCATGGATGGGGCCTCAATCACCTCCTTGGGCAACCTGTGCCCGTGTTCCAGCACCCTCATGGTAAAGAAGTTCCCCCTAACATCCAATCTAAATCTGCTCTGCTCTAGTTTGAAACCGCTGCCTCTCGTCCTGTCACTGCAGCCCTTTGGAAGCAGCCTCTCTGCAGCCTTCTTGTAGCTCCCTTCAGGTACAGGAAGGCTGCTATTAGGTCTCCCTGGAGTCTTCTCTTCTGCAGGCTGAACAACCCCAGCTCCCTCAGCCTGTCCCCACAGGGAAAGTGCTCCAGCCCCCCTGACCATCTTTGTGGTCCTCCTCTGGACCTCTGCTCCATCAAGTGTCTGTCCTTCTTGTGTTGAGGACTCCAGAGCTG